>CM048668.1:14456240-14739946 GCA_026401315.1 Dysphania ambrosioides | reverse complement strand
ATCATCAAAGAGGTACGGGTGGAAAGGACGCAGCTGAAGGTGTTACCAGCAGTCCTAGTGGTCTAGAGACAACTGAGTCCGTGAAGAAGGACGCCACCCAAACCGATCTCATTGAGCTGGCCTTGAGTCATCTTGGTGAGAATTGTCGTCAAATGAGGGCCTAGTTGTCGAGGCTTCCGCCAGATAACATTGTCTCCTTTCATTGTGGGAAGATGATATTCGGGTACCCCAAGGACCAGGATATCATGATCGTAGGAGAGGACGTCACTCAATTTCTCACAGGAGACGAGTTGAACGCATCTGTGCTCCAAGTCTTTAAGATGTAAGTTACCTGACTATTGAATATAATTCCTACTATAGTATGTTTTTTCGATTTGTTCATATTGCTAAATGGGTGTTGTTATTTGGTTTCAATTAATTGGGCTTGTTATGAGTTGGTTCAAGAAGAAAGACTAGGATCCTTTTGTTTCATGTGCCCTTCTAGGATCTCGGCTACCTTGATCGGCAACGACAGGATTTCGTCACTTCTTACATGGTATCTTTTATGGCCAAATACCATAAGAAGCGTTTCATCTTCTGCCCGTACCATGAAAGGTATGAGCTTCTTACATAGTATCTGAGGGCTTGTATGAATATGTTCATATTTTAACCATTTACCAATCATTTTGTAGGCGTCATTGGATACTACTTGTTCTGTCCTTAGAGAAAAGGAGAGTATATGTTTTCGATCCTTTTCAAAGAAAACGTAATTTAGCGATTAAGGAAGTGCTAAATACGTAAGTATTTGTTAATTACATCTTTTATTTCACAGACAAGAGTAATGGATTGAAGTATAGTTATTGACAACTATTTTTTTTTCAAATCTAGTGCTTTCAAGAGCTTTAAAGTTCAGTCCAGCCTCCGTAACGGATTGAAGTTGAACTGGATTCCATATCAGGTATCCCTATTTTCAATCATATGACTATTTTGTTGCCTTAGAATTGTATTAGATCTGTTTGATTTACATTTATTTGGTTTCCAAATGTAGTGTCCTCAATAGATAGGAAACACTGAGTGTGGCTACTTTCTTGTGCGTTTCTTGTTTGACATCCTCCACAACCATGCTACTTATGAGGATTTTTCAACGGTACGTATTATTCATTTGTTTCGTAATTTAATTTTGAGATCTAAGGTATAGATAACTTGAGACCATCGATAAAGGATGGATGGTGTTGTGTATGGAAATTGTGTTGTGAACACACAATTGTGTTGTGAATTGTGTTGTGAACACACAATTGTGTTGTGAATTTTGGATGGATTGTGTTGGATTATAATCATTGTGAAAACAGGTACTTTTAAAAATGGAAATAGGTCTAATTACAGAGGAAACTCTGCCGAAATTTACGCTTGGAGTTATGTATCCTGTTTTGTATATATACTAAACCTATCATTTCTTACCCTTTCAGGCAATTCAAAGAACAACGCCATACTCACCTCAAGAGCTGATGGAGATTAAGGAAATATGGGTGGAATACTTCATTGGGACCGGACAATATGTATAGGTAGAGCTAGCTTCTTCTTCGCTTTTGTTTTTACATAAATATATTAGGGTTAAATCTCATAATATATCATTAGATTAAAACATTCTTTTTTGTATATAAAATTAGCTTAGGCCATTATTTTGTGTATTGTATCATTGGGTTAAGTTAGTTGTAGATGTAAACTTAGTTTATAAACTCAATTCGATCAACTTGCTTGTATTAGATTTGTTTAATAATAATTTTTTTGTGATGATTCAAATAAAATTTTTTATAAGATCATTTTCATACATATATGGCAGCAATTGGCATTCTCTAATTTGTAGAAAGAGTGGGAAAGTAGGAAAAAAAATAAAAATCACTTATTTGCTTCGGTTATTATAATAAACCGCAGCACATAGAAACTATTTGTTGCGGTTAAACCAAATAACCACAGCAAATATTGATTAGAATAAATTTAATTTTTTTATTTTTAATGAATTAATATTGCGGTTATTTAAGACAATCGCAGCAAATAAGGCTTATAAATATTGCGGTTATACTAAAAAACCGCAGCAAATAATAATTTAAAATTAAAATTTTTTTATTTTTAAATATTAAATGTTGCGGTTATTTACTAAAACCGCAGCAATTATGTCTAATAAATGATGCGGTTATACTTAAAAATCGCAGCAAATAATAATTTAAATTTTTTTTATTTTTTAAAAATAAATGTTGCGATTATTTAGGAAAACCGCAGCAAATAAGTTTAATTAATGTTGCGGTTAATTGAAAATAATCGCAGCAAATATTATTTTTATTGTTGCGTCAAAAAAACCGCAGCATTTGTGGTTTTTTCATGTGCTTCGGCTATATATGCTTCATCATAATAACCGCAGCAAATAAGGTTAAATAACCGCAATAAATAGACATTTCTCTACTAGTGAACACAAAATAATAAACAATTAACACAAATTAACTACGATATTGTAAGTAACTAACCGAAACAACGCCGAAAATTGAAGCACTATTGTTGTGTACACCGCCGATAATTAAAGTGACCACCACCGAAACACCGCCGAAGTATTGTGCTAAAAACTGAAAGGAAACACCGTAGAATGATGATGGAGAAAAACACTGAAAAAATGTAAGCAAATGAAGAGAATGGCAAGGTTGAAGAGAGAAAATCTGGATGGTTAGCTGAATAAAGTTATGTGTGAAAATTGAAAATTAGGAGAATGGAGAAAACGTGGGAGAGCAAGGTAACTTTGAGGCTTTAACCGGGCAAGTAGAAACTAATAGAAAAATCGGACAAGCATTTAAAGCAACCCGGGCAAGCAGATTCATGGCCATTGATAAAAAAAATAGAAGGACGAGATTGCTTCTCATCCTTCTAATTTTAAAGAGGCTTCTTATAATAACCTAATAATATATATATATATATATATATATATATATATATATATATATATATATATATATATATATATATATATATATATATATATATATAAATTTTAGATCTGTTATACAATCCTATTCTATAACCCTTGAAAAGCTATCAAGTTGTTTTTTAGTAGTTAGTTTGAGCAGAAAGCTTACGGTTAAGGCTTTACAATAAGGATCAATCAAAAGGCTTGCTTTGTCATATATAGTATTATGCTATAGAAGGTAAGTGGAAATAATGTTATTGTTTATGTGTTTTGGGTGGTGGTAAGATGTGGCTGTCATTTATTACGTTGACATATTATTCAGTACATTTTGTACAAGGTGTACATGATTAGGTTGTTCTTTTTCTTTTCTTTTTTTTTGGGGGGGGGGGGGGGGGGGGGGGGGGTGATTGGACTATCCTTATTCGTCGATTAATTTTTACCCCATTTAGTCAAAATTCGATAAATTTGACCATAAATTCTTATCAAGTTAAAAGAAATGATATCAATTGGAATCTTGTTAAATGTATATCAATATAAATTTTTTGAATATCAAGTTTTTAATAATTTTTGTCTTACTAATTTGAAGATAAAAACGTTTAAAGTTTTGTCTTGGAGACTGCGAAAAGTCAAATGAGCCAAATAATTAGGGATAAAGAGAGTATGTGGTAGTGTGGGGATAGCTAGTTCTTACTCCCATCTCTAATTGTTTGCTTCATTTGACTTTTCATAATTTCTAAGACACGACTTTAAATATTTTTATTTCCTAATTTGTAAGGCAAAAAATTGTGAAAATTTAATATTTTAAAATTTTACATTGATATGTATCTAACAAGATTTCACTTGAATATATTATTTTATTTATAATACGATGAGAATTTATAGTCAAAATTTTCAAACTTTGACTCTATAAATATAAATGAGGCAAAAATTAAGGGAAGGAGGAAGGACTTGCTTTATACTAGGGTTATTAAAATAACTGTTACGGTATTGTTAATATGTGTTATTTTCCATATGTTGGAATACTGTTAAGTCATAATGTTTTAGTAAAGGAAATATTTGTTTTCTTTTAATTGTGAACCTCTTAATTGTTCTGTGTGTGGCAGTCAGAGGACATTTTTTTATGCTTGACAAAACTGTTGTTCTTTAAAACTATTGCTATCAAATTGTTGCTTTTGTTTGTTTTCACATGTGGGGATGTTATTATAATCATCTTTCTTTAGACTATTGGGTTGCATTTCCAAGTTTATAGTATCATAGGTTATTAATGTATTTTTTGGATATATATATATATATATATAGGTTTGCTTATCAAAGTTTTACGTCTATTCTTATTGTTGAGATATAAAGTTGTTGGTATTGACTAATTGGTATGGTTTATTATTAGATAGCAAAACCCGAATTTAAGCCGTAGAGGTCAGAAAAATAAACAATCCACAAAATAATATCTATATTTAATAATAAATAACAGCATATCTCCTTCAAAAATTTATTATTATATTGTTTTTTTTGCTTGGTTGTCTTCTTTGGAAGGAGAAGCATATCTTACCTATTTTTTTGGGGATTGGATAGTCCTTTCTTTTGCTATTAGATGCGTGAACATCGATGGCAAAGCAGCTGCAATATCCTTTGTAATAAAAAGTTAGCATATCCCCAGGTTTCATGTTGTAATCACGAGCTGCGTCTTCCCAGCCATCAGTGAGAATGATCTTAGTCCGGCTTCCGTGCACCGTTTCTTTATAGCACTAACCATGTGAATTCTCCAGTGGCAGATAGAAATGTGCATCGGGTCGGATAAGGATCGAGATGGGTGACAAGCAAAACCGATCGGACCGGGTCAGGTTAAAGAAGATCCAAAACTGGTCGGGTCGGATCTGCCCAAAGGAGATATATAACGAGCCGAGTCGGACCGAGCCGTCCAAAAAAAGTATAGTTTTTATCTATAGAGGATGATAGTTTACATGTATCACCTCTAATCTTTGGTAGTGGATCATCGGTAAGTAATTGGAAATAATCCATTACCTGATAGTGTTTAAAAGTTTTGGAAATTATAAGTCCACTATTGATTAGACTTGACCTATTAAAAACCCAATAAAACATGACCCTTTAAGTGATGACCCATTAGACCAATTATTAATAAGACTCTTTTACAAACGGGTCGATCAAAGGCCCTTAACGGGTCCCCATCCATTTGAACAGGTTTAGTGGCAGGATAGAATCTAACTTGTCCCTATGGAGGACAAATACAGTGAAATGCGAAGCTATTTGCTGCAATAGAGAGGGCACAGTAGCATAATTAAAATTGATATTGACTAGTTATACCTATGCATGTAGCTACCAATGTAGTAACTTTATTACTCCCTCTTTCCACCTTTGTTTGCCCCATATACAAAATGTTGCATTTTTAAGGCTCAACAAAAAAAGTTTAATCTTCTTTTACCATTAACTTTATTATTACATCCATAATTACATAGTACAAGTAGGCACAAGAGCTGTCCACATAGAAAAGTGGCATTCGAATGAAAAAAGCAAAGGAAAAATTCAGCGCATTGTTTGAATTTCCCACCAAACAGGAGGGGATTTTTTTGGGACAAATTTCCCACGAAAATTTAAAACCTCAACAAACCGATAGTGGCCTGACACTTGAGGCCTTATAAAAGCATTTTAAATGGGACTGTTAAAGTCTTAAATACACCAAAAAATTAATGGTTGATTCCAACATTAACACTTTACAAGATTCCCACCTTCTCTCAAAATAAACTCATCATAGAGAATATCAAGAGCTGCCTTTACGCATTATATTCCAAACCAGCAGTGATGACCACATGTTTCACAATGAAGCAGCAAGGGTCCCAACTACAACAGTATGGACAAGAGCTGTCTCTTGGATTTTTTCATGAAGACAATGGTCAAACTAGCTATCCACAAACAATAAATACACAACCAGCATAGCAGCAAAGAGTACGCAGTTCCACAGACCAAGTGGGACAAACAACAAAGTCAAATCAAGGTATAAGTCTCACAGTCCATAATTTCATCAAGGGATGATAAGAAGACATAGCAATGCAATGAAGCCAAGTCTCACACCAAATAATACGCTACAAAGATTAAATTGATGTATGTCATATCTCATTAATGTCAATACTTTGTCAATGTTTGAAGACATGTTCAATTATATCATGTTGATGAGAAATGGTTTTTTATGTCCAAAAAAGCCAAACATATTACTTATCTCCATATGAATTAGAGTCATACAAACATACAAAGTCTAAGAGATCACCAAAGTCATGTTTCTCACAGCAATTGCAAGGCCTAGGTCTTCAAAGGATGAGAGTTGTCTATTTGATGGCAAAATTAGTTGTTGGCCTTTTACTCAAGAAATGCCAACACAGAGAACAAGTATACATAGGGAGGCAGGAACCATGGGAGTGAAGCCAATTAAGAACTTTACAAAAGAAGTGATCAAAGAAATGTTCATCAACAAATTAATTCCTGCTATTAAATGCAAATGGCCATTAGGTGAAAGTGGTGAAATAAATCAAGATTCAACAAGATAATGTCACACCACACATACTACAATCGGATATTCATTTCCTAGATGCATCAAACACAAAAGGATTTAATATACAATTGGTGTCACAACCACTTAACAACCATGATCTGAATGTGCTTGATTTAGGATTTTTAGAGCTATTCAAGCTATACAACATAAGCAACCAACTAGGACAATTCAAGAACTCATTCAAGCTGTCAACCATGCATATGAAGTGTTTGAACCAAGACTCAAAACTGCGTGTTCTTAACTCTACACATGTCATGGTAGAGATTATGAAACAACGTGGAGGCAACAACTATAAAATACCATATGTAGGGAAGCAAAGACTAGAAAGAGAGGGGGAGCTTCCAATTTCAGTTCAAGTACCAACACCATTGATAGAGGAGTGTTTAACATCATCAATTCATCAATATTTGAGCATTAATGGACTGTCCATACCTATTAAAAATGGTATGAATGAAGTAGGCAACAATGACAATACAAGCAGATGAAATACAAGTAGAGGAAATACAACATGATATGACAGATCTCAACAAAGACTATTAATTCAGGCATGAATCTTTTGCAAATAAGTTCTTAGCAAATGATATTGTCTAATGTTCAAATGATTTTATGGTTTAGAAACTTTTTGGAAACTATTTAAAGTTTTTGACACTTTTGTAATGAATGCAATGAATGGCATATTTTGGGAATGTAATGAATGACATATTTTGGAATTGTGAATGCTTTTCCTCTCATATAACATTAACATGTCCATTTGGACGGATATGCAAACACAAATATATATGCAATGTACTGTTGGTGGCATATTGCTTTAATAACAAGGCCATTGAACACACATGAATATTCTCCTAAACAACTCATTCATCATTGAGACTAAGTCTCTTAGGTTAAAATCATATTTCACATATCATAGTGTGTTGTCCTATGTCATTGCCACCCTATATGCCTCATCAAGCAGACATAAAATAATAGAAATGGCATACTGTCCAACTAAACATGTTCAATGCTACTCATCATAGAGGATAAAACACATCAATACCACATGAAACCCCAAAACCAACACTCATGGATTACCAAAAAACATCAGGATCACATGCAAACCCTGAAAACCACAAAAAATCATGATCATAAGTTCCAACAGCAGCACATGCAAACCCATAAAAAATAGACAAATGATCATCATATGAAATAGAAGAATCAAATATTCCAATGTACAACCCAACACCCAAACACAACAATCACCAGAAAATCTCAATACAATATGCAGGTTCCTAAACCAAGCAACATGTATAATCAATAAACATTAGGACCACATGCAAACAAGGGATAGACCCGCACATAAGGGATACAATAGCACACAGGATACTAGAAGCACATGCAGTCCCCTAAACCAGGCCACAAGGATACTAGAAGCACACCAGCATACCAGATAGTAACACACTAAGCTAACATATGAACATCAGCAACACACCATTGGTCACATGATATTAACATATGAACATCTAACACATATAGCCACATAGAAATAAATCCAAATGAAAACAACAAGTACCAACACCATGAATAACACGCATAGCAACAAATAGCAACAAGTACCACACAACAACCCAAATAACAACAAATAACGAGAGAAGATGTTAAAGAAAACTTTACTCGGGCTTCTTGAAGTAGTAAGGAACTAGCAATTTCAGCATCCCATGACTAGGTCCAAGAGTGTAGCCAGGAGGCAACCATTAAACTTCCTCCACATTTGCTCGAGCCTTGGTGGCCACATATATGATTTCATCGACAGCCAAAGGATTGAAATTGAGGCCCCTACTCCACTCCATGCACCCCCACTCAAGCCTCCTCTCAGCCCTCCTTCTTTGCCTTTGTATGCACTTAGGGGGGACCACAACTCTTCGGGTGTCTCCGTGACAACCAAGTGGGGTGGTGGTCCAAATGGAGGAGTTAGGTTTACTAGTAAGGGTAAAAGGAGTGGAGGAGTGTGTCAAAGAGAAGAAAGAGGACAGTGGGGAGTGTATGTATGAGAGGAAGGAACAGGAGACACAAACTAACCGTGGTGATTCGGTACCGATTGAGGAAGGGGGAGTCTCCGGCTCGAATTCAGACCATTGCTCACATGAATTGGTCCAGATCTCGTCACCCATGATAGCCTTAACAAGGATGGACAGCCAACAAGGGGTGACCAAGGGTATGGAACCATAAACTTGTCAAAAACAACCCTAAAATCGGACAGTAGTGGAGTGAATTGGGTGCGCCTACACCCTAAACGCACCTCAATTTGAAGAGTAAGAGAAAAGATGAATTTTGGCGTAGTTATTGCTAACAACGGATGAGAAATGAAGTCAAGATCTAGGATTTACTCATGCGAGAAGGTCAAAGTCGGTGGAGAGTTCGAGATAGAGGATGACATATATTAGATTAGGGTTAGGAAAATGGAGGAAAGGGTTAGTAGGGAAAACAAGTAGAGCCGTCCAAATCAGTACACAAAGCAACCCACATTAGGAGTATTTAGCTAGGCTTAATAATAGCCCAATATTATCATATGAGGAAATGGAGCAAACAAATATGGACAACCCAAACAAGAAAGTGGAGCAAAAAAAGGTGGACAGAGGGAGTACCAATTTGGATTCATAGCCTGCTTCAAAATGAAAGGGGAAGTGAATCTTCAATGGATCCATGTTTCTAGTGTTCTACATTCAAAAATAAAAAAAATATGCCCTCATTTCCATTTCACTTTTTACGGTCTCCAATACACGATTTTAATTATCTCTAAATTCATAATGCAAAAAGTTATGAAAATTTGATATTATAAAAATTTACATAGAGATGGATCAAATAAGATCTCAATTGAATATATTATTTTTTATAAGATGATAAAAATTTATGGTCAAATTTTTCTAACATTGATTTTATAAATGAAAATATTGCAAACCTAGCGGAAAGAAGGGAATACAAAATTTATTTTGTTGTGGGGTTAAAAAAAGGGGAAGACAATTATATTACCAAAAATTCCTGTAAAGATTATTATATTTATTTAGAGATGATTTATAAAATTTTGCTTGAAACTCAAAAAGTTTATTGTAGAGAATTTATCTTGGGTGGACCATTTATTTTGGAATGAGAGCTTGTGGTGAATAATTGTTGTGGCTATGAATTTGAATTGCTTTATATAAAGCTAGTAAAAATTAGTCGATTCCCTTTTTTCAAAATTTCAATTTAATTTTAAAAATAAAAAAGGTTGATAAGTAACTATATATGAATTTATGGCATTGTTGTTTTTCTATTAACTATTATGATATTGATGATTTTAACATGGCCCAATACATGAGAATGCATTTATAGTCCTATATATTGAATTAGAATTAGAATTATGTAGTTTCAAATAACTGTATAACCTTGACATCATTGTTGTTTTCCTAGTAGCTATTATGGTGTTGTTGATTTATATGTGTTTCTCATGCAATCATGGTCATTTCCATTGAATGAGAATTGTGCACTTTCAAAGCTATATCAATGAGAGTTACCACCATTATAAATGTTCTCTTCTTAGATTTAATTTTAAGTGTACTTGATTTTTTGTCAGAGCTAATAATGTTAGCATTGACCACAAGAATGCCTACCTTATGCATTTACTGATCTCCATTTGCTTTGGAAATGGAAAAGAAATTGTCGTGGTTTTGTGGACAGAATGAAAACAACAAAATTGGAAATGTGCATATCACGTTTTTGGATTTAAGCTTGGAACTGAAAGGTTTTTGTAACGGTCACATCATGTAATCTGGCAGTATCCTTCGCACCACAGATCATACGTCTCTTATTGATTTTTAGAAGGTTAATTTTTCATAATTTTTGTCTTAAGAATTTGGAAATAAAATCGTTTTAAACCTTGTTTTTAAGATCGTAAAAAGTCAAATGATGTAAACAATTAAAGTGAAAGAGAATATTTAGTAGGAGTTCCTTGTCTATTAGTAGTATTCTTTTATTGTTTTTTTTTTTTGTGTTTTAGTTATTTTAGTTATTTGTAAAATCTAGATTATTAGAATTCATAGACATTATATAGGGATAAATGATGAATTGATAAAGTCTACTATATGAGTCTAAGGTTTTCTTTAACTAGGGATAGGACAATGATTGCATATTATTTATAAGGCTTTATTTGACTTCTCAAAATCAGGCATGCCTAATTTTTATTTAACAAAAAATTCATGCTTGATTGTTCTATTTATTTCGCAAAATAAAGGAAATTGTTGGAGTAAAGGTTTGAACTTGAGATCTCATTTAGAGCATAAGTATTTACATCACTGCTTTAACTACATTTTTAAGTTGTTATACAAAACTAATATAAATATATCTGAATTTCGAGACCCCTCAAATTTAGGAGCCCTGTTTCGTCTATCATCTTGCACATGCTTAGAACCATCTCTGTCTTTAACTGTTACGTATTGGAAGTTATGGACTAACTTCTATGATTCTAGGACTCTATGCGGATATTATTTATTTGAAATTATGGCTTACAATGCTTTTCTTATCATTGTTTTGTGGATATTGTACTTAGCTACTTTAAGTGTATTCGCATGAAAAGTGTTGGTAAGCATTCATTTGCTATTTGGGTTATAAAATTTAAAAGGCTGTCTAATTCTTTATTTGAGTCGAGGACTTTATATGGCAGGCTTAGGCTTAGCAAATTTACATCAGCATTCATGTGTTGTCAATGATTTGTACGTTTTATAATGCCTATGTCGTTTTGTTGGGTTAAGTATATAAGATTCAAAGAAGCTGGTGAATAGAGATCTTTAATATTCAGTAAGGGTTACTAACATTTTAGAGGCTCTACACATAGTAATATTTATGGCCCCTTATGTTATACCCGTAAAATTATCCCTTATCCATTTCGATATAGTAAACGCATGGTTATATAGAATATATTTATTTTATTTTATATTACTAATTTCATCTGTAAAATAATTTAACCGTTGTGAAAATAATTTTAAAAAAATATTAAAAAAGGTACACACATGACCTACTGATGAAATAATATTTTTTTTAAAGTAAACTAATCAAGTAGAGTAGAATATTGATGATATCTTTTAATAAGTGTTAATAGGATACGTATAACCTTCAATAGTTTGGTGTGTCCATTGAATACTAAAGGTATATTTAGCAAATAATAAAATTGCAAAACTTGAAAAAACCAACTTTAATATGAGAAGAGTATATATGCATTACATAGAATATATTTTAATACCCAAGATACAACTACATACAAATCTATCATTATCATTATACCTAATATCCATCAAGATAAAATTTTGATTGCATGTATCAAAAAAATAAAAATAAAAATCATAAATCATAAATCATAAATTTGAGATATTGTATAGTTATATAACACAATTAGATTGACAGGAGAGTAAATTTATTCATTTATTCATTGTAAGACTCCATAAACTAAATAATTTATAGAGCATAATTTTAGGAATTGAAAAAAATAGAGAATGATAATTAGAACTAGGGATAAAGGTATACATTTTTATTAAAAATTAAAATATTCAATGTTATAAATATTTTAAACTAATTATTATTAAAAATTTAATTAAGAATTTTTTAAAATTTTTTAAACACTAGTTTTAAAATTATTTTGTGGGCCCTTCTGAGCCCTGGGCCTTAGACGGTTGTACTTCTTGCCTAGGGACCGCCCTGTTAATATTAATCTTCATTCAGATGTAAATTTTGTATCCTATAATATTATTCTCTATCATTTTTGTAGTACAGCTAGTCTATGTAATTAGTAGTGTTTGGTAGCCATTATTTTGTTTGTATGTAGCTGGTAATTTTAGGCTTATGCTATCCTGATTTTATTTTGTTGGTAGCAATTTTGTATCCTATAAAAATTGTTGTAAAGGGTATATAACATTTTTTTAGTATGATTTCAGCTGAACTCACTAAACTCATACTAAAACCACCACTGATTTGTACCTATTTTGAAGTTCAACATTGAAATAGAAGATTTTTCATCTGAAAAAATCGAAATGTAGGAAATGTGTGGGAACTCTATAGCCATGAAAAGGCTGAGTTGAAATCTCTGGAGAGTGGGTTGGCTATTTCTGTTTTTGATGTGGATTCAGAAGCAACACTATAAGTATCCATATAAGCAACACTGGCCATAATATTTAATAAAATCAAAATAAGTGAAGACTTGCTTTTCATTAACTTTTGCTCTATATAGCCATATTACTTTCCTATTGAATGTTGACATAAACTAATGCAGAAATTCACAAATTAATAAACAAGTTCCATAACTATGGAGGTATGTACAGTGACTAGAACTTTTACATTATGACATATTGATTCATTCCTAAGGACGTTTTTTTTTTAATTATATCTACTAGTACCAAATAAGTGTTGGTATGTATTTCCTCTATCCCCTATTTTTTTGTCCCCGGTACAAAAGTGTACTTTTTAAAGATATAATAGAAAATATTTGATGAGACAACTCAAAATGAAAAGTTTTAAAGTAAATGGGACAATATTTGAAAGACGAAATAAAATGAAAAATGGGGCAAAAAAAGGATAGAGGTAGCAGTAAATAGTCATATATCATACAAATGCTTGTTAAAAAAAGTGTAGCTGCTTTCATGTTTTGAAGTTACATGCTCCATATAAAAAGTTCATTGTTTTCAGTTTATTAAACTGATGGACGATGATATCATTATGGTCCCAACTCCCAAGTCCATGACATAATTGGAAGTTACCTTTCTATTAATGGGTAGCAACGAAAAGTTGCAAAGTCCACTGAAATAGTGGGCCATAAAAATGCAGTTTGCTTTACGATCATCTTATGCTAATGCATGATTGAATTATTTGTTCATGTGCAAAAGGGCATGTCATGAAGCCCTTTGGGTAAAGTTAACTTGTTTTCTAGACACAAAGGAAATCAAATACTCATTTTCTGTAAACTAACTACTCCTTAAGGCCAAATTAGCATGTGTCCGTGCATTAGCACGGTACTAAATTTTGAAAATCAGACGGAAAAAGTTGGATTATTAACGTACAATGTACGTAGAATGAATTTAAAATGAACAAATGTTTACTTTAATGATTTATTGTTGTTTATATCTTCCTTAAGATATAAAATTCTTCCTCCCATTTGTTTTAAAGAATTGCTGCAACTCTTATATCTTCACTCTCTTCTGTTGAAGCATGTAGTATGAATGTGAATAAAATCTCCATAATAAAGATGTTATTGGCACTTGAGGTTTTTTTTAAAAAAAATTACAAAGAACTAACTACCAACTACTACTAATATCCTATATTATATTGTGTGTCATGCATCCTTCAACATGGAAATAAGTTGTTTTAATGAAAAAAATTATCATAAAGAATAGAGTATGAAAACAATTAATGGACTAGTGTCCACTATCACAACCGACATGAAAGATCGTAGAATAGTAGATTGATAAGTTGACACCCTCGTGGCCTCACTCCCAATAGTCCTTAAAAAACATAGCGTAAAAAATCCCTCAAAAAAAAAAACCATGAACAAACCAAAGCACCCTGATAGTTTTCCATAATCCTAAAGTTAGCTATTGCGTGATGTATATGTATTGCACTCCATACATGTTGCTTCAAGTCTCATACATGTCAGTAGGAAAAATATGCCTCATACTCTTACTCTCACTCACACTCACACTCTTTCTATCTCTTAAACTTCTTGTTCCCATTTTCTCTGCCACCTTTTCTTCCTCCAAAGTCCCACCTCCCCACAGAAAACCCCAATATATGGCAACCCAAAAACTCGAAATCACCCTAGACTGGAGAGACCCTGCCTGAAATACCCCATCCGCCATCCCAACAACCCACCTAAGATGACCCTAGCCTCACCCTCACCCTCACAAACAACCCACCCGAGTCCTATTGAAAAAGCTACTCAAGGTTACCTTTGTGGCAGCGAAATCTAATTCGGGTGGGCCCTCCAACTCTCCCTCCTAACGCCTTACGTCCAAGAATTCGAGATCCCTCACACCTTTGCTAGCATCATTTTGCTATGCGGCGATCCAGTCTCTGGTTTCTTTGTGAAGCCCTTATATCAATCACTACGGAGTTTTGTTTGTGAAAAGTTTATATATATATATATATATAAAAGATACCGAAGGTAGAAAAAGTTGGGAGTAGATCATTATTAATTAATATGGATTGATTGATTTTGCTCTTTATTTTTGAATTCATTTGATAGATTTTGTGTAAATTATGTGGTAATTGCATATACTATATAGTAGTTGTTTATTGGTATGTTTCGTGCTTCTTTGAAATTGCTTCATGAATTTGATAGCATTATTTGCATTGTTGTTGTGATTACATTAGTTTTACATGCGTGAACTTTTTGACATGTGCATAAGGATTAGTATTTTCAGATAAACACTTAAGTAAGAGATAACTAGTATACAGAACATTAGGCATCAACAATTTATATTTTTTGATCTTGTCTTTGTGAAACAATGATGAATTTGGCTGTTAATATCTGTTATAATTTAATTTACATTATGATTTAGTATGTAAATTTATTAAAAAAATGTATTTTTTCCATTTTCACTACATCTTTTGTAGTTCAACTTTTTTTGATGATTTTTTAATTACTCTAAGATTCAGTAAATACTCACATACGAACATTTAAAGAAAGTATTCATCAAATTAAGAAAGCAGATGTTAACATTGACAGATAAAGAAGGTACAAATTTTACCCATAAGGTAAACGAACTTGCGGAGGAAAGAGGTGAAGTTGAGAAGTTTCCGACACTGATAACCAACGACTTGGGGAGAATGGAGCAAGAAAACACCAAAAATCAGTAAGGGGTGAAGTTTGATAGTGAAGCAAGTATTCTTGATCAAATTTTAAGAGGTTTAGTATGAGTAATTTTGTGTTTGCTTGGTTTCTTTATAGTTATTTAAGTTTATCATAATATTTTTTAAGTGAAGCAATTCGGTAATCTTGAGTTTTGAGGGTGTGTTTTCAGTTATTGAACTATATTTTTTAAAACAAAGCAACGTGTAGTGGTTATAAAGTTTGTGCCATGGGAACCAAAGGTCAAGTAGTTATCCAAAGCTAGGTTTTTGAAAAAAAAATTTATCTTTGTCACCGAAGCAATGAAAATGGTCCATTTGTAATTTGGAGGCTTTATATTCATTGGTGCTCGTAAATAATAATATAAGATTAGATGATATAATATAACATGATCAATTAGTTATGTAATGAGAATATACCCACGGTCTTTTTCATAAATTTACTTTTTCAAAATTAGAAATTAAGGCATGGATCACGTGCTCCTCCTCCTAGATGATAATGTGATCCACTAAGTTTTGTCTCTCTTAAGAACACTATAGACTCAAAATCAGGAGGTGGAAGTAAAACCTAGTGCAATCCCTTTTTTAGGCTACCCTATTTGTCATTCTATAATGTTCATTCAATGTTCTTTTATATCAACTGCTTTTGTTTATCAAGGACAAATATTAACTAGCGAATTATCTTAATATTTGTATTTAAAACAACAAATAATATATATGTTGATTCATACTAAGAGTATTTTTGGTTCACCCTTTTGTAATGGATTGGTATTTATATAAAAGTTTTACCCTTGTTTGGTTGGACATTTTTCCTACGGAGTCTCATACCTAAAGGATTATAATTCTACTCCATCCCCTTGAAATTCCTTATCCACCTTCTTTCTATGGATGGATTCACATTCCATTTCATTCCACTCAAGTTTCATGCGCTTATCAAGTGAAAGGGAAGGACAATAGTAATGGGTAAGCATGCAAAAACCATTTTAATTGTACATGCACAACAAGAATGCATAACTTTGGTTGATAAGGTCAAGAGGGTCTCCTACTTTTTAGGATCATCTCTCTTAATTTAAGGAGAATGTGAAGTGATGGAGTTAGGCTAAACTTTTATATAAAAAGACTTTGCTTTTCATTTGAACGTACAACTAACTGACATACAAAAAGGTTTTTAAGAGAAAATAGATCTTTTAAGTCAATTTAATGAAAGATAGAATCCTGGTTCTAATTTTAAGAGTCCTTATACACAGAGTTATTTAAGAGATCTTACAAGTTTTTGAGCATTGTATTGGAATGTACATTGGGGAACAGTTTAGCAACTTTTGTAAGACTTTGAGTGAAGTCTAAAGAGAGAAGATAATTGGAGAAAAGAGAAAGATAGTAAGAGAGGGTTGTTGATTTGAGGTAATCATAGCTAAGGAAACTTAGGTTCTTTAAGGAACTTAAGTTGAGAGAGTTAGGTTTGCCCTATTAGTGGAATTGAGTTAAAATCTCGAGTGGATTGTGGTTTTTCTATTTGAATTATGCACAAGTGTTTTCACGCTAAAAACTCTTGTGCTCCTTTTGTTAATTTCCTTTCTATTTTAAAAGTTCTATTTTATTTCTACAAAAAGTTTGGAACTCCAAACACTTCCATTTACACCCCCTCCCTTCCTCTTGTAAATGTTCTATATACTTAACAAAATGGAGAATACTTAGAATGAATGTTAAGATGTAACGGAATTGTAATCTTAGTGACATAGATTTGAAATGGAAAGGACACAAAATGTATAGGGAGGGACTATCTTACTCTACCTAAAGAAAGGAAAAAATTCAAAAGTAGGAAAAAGGGTTAATTTGGTTATTAGGCCTAGAGCCCTTTGGAATGGGGATGATTCTATCATCAACCAAGTCTTGGACTTTGCTATTTAAAATCCAACATTGAGTAGTATTAAAACCGACAAAAGCTAACCCGACCTGACTACCTAACCCAAACAGAAATAAATGGGTTTTGAGTGAAATTTTCAACATGTTTATGTAATTGGGTCAACCCAATCCCGACCTGAAAATAAACAGGTCAGGTCAGATTGAAAATCTTAACCCGAAAATAACCCGCCTTAACCTGTTATATTAATTTGGTTGGTTTTAGGTCGGGTCAACCTAAACACAACCCGTATAACACTTTTATTTTTAAATATAAGCCCAAGCCCAAATTTTTTCTCTCACCTATAATTATATTATACCCTATAAAGTAAACATATAGTTCATAATATCAGGTCTTCAATCGCACTCACGCCTCATGGTCTCTCGCAGTCCCTCACTCCCTCTTTAATAACCTCTCACTTCTTTTCAGTGTCCGGCCAACATCTGCTACGATCAATTTTTGAGGGATGAGTAGCTTATAATGTCGTGTGGGATATAAGGTAATAAGGATATGTTGTTTCATATGATGAACCTTTATTTTCTTGTGTTTGATTGGTTTGCGATTAGTTGGATTTGTGTGGCTTTAATTCTTATGTACTCATCATTTTTTCTCAGGTCTTGCATTTTGAAGCTACCCTATTGAAATTAATTACCAAATTTGTAATACCTATGTCTTGAATCTATGTTTGATATGGCTTAATGATTTATATTTTGTATGTTATGCATTGTGTGTAGATGTGGAGTGTTGCTGAATATCAAATCTTGTGCATGTAATGTATGTGATGGTTATGGAGTTTTAGTCTTTTAATTATGGGAGCATTTTTACTGTAAAATAACAATTTAAAAAAAAGGTTAGAATAAAGTTAACTCATTTAAATCAGGTCAGGTTCGGGTTACCCATTCTAACCTATTTAAGTAAATAGGTCGGGTTCAGGTTGGGGGTTCTGACCTGTTTATTAAACAGGTCGACCTGAACTAAACCCAACCTGTTTTCCAGCCCTATTTTACCCATTGCCTTACGAGTAATTACAATAGGAATTTGGAATTTTCACTTAGCTTCTTAGTCTTATCTTCTAGCAATGGATCTTTAATGGGGCCAACAAGGGCCATGAGCCCTTTTCTTATTAAGTTCATTAAAGGTTAGGTTCATACCCAATGGAGTAAAGGCCCTTAAAGGTTTTTAGGGTTTAGATTAGTTACTTTTAGTGCCTCGAATATTGATCTCTACTGCTTTTAAAGTACGTGAATCATTTCCCTACTGGAAATTATTGTTGCCTTTGTTTCTTTTTGTACTTATCACTCAATGAGAAGTCCAAACTTGTAATTGTTGTGTTGGAATTTAAGATGCATTGTATTTATTTTTATGGTTTATAATCATGATATGCACTTGATCTTTAGATGATTTCTTTGTCCTTTGAGTAGTCATCTCCCTGCATAAGTCTTTATTATCATTTTACTTTGTGATTTCATGTTCAATAAAATCAACCTAAAATTTAAGAGTTATAACAATACTGCTTGGGAAATTATTCCTAAATGTATAAGTCTTAGCCTTGCTCAAAGACTTAAACTATTTGGATGAATGAGTATCTAAGGTAAAGGAATTACATAAGCAAACAAGTCATTGTTCATCCCCTTGAGTGACAAGGAAATGGTGAAGGTTATTAAATGATTTTAGGATCTACAACACCTTTTAATTTCGAAATATAACTTAGCACATCCTTCTTAAAAAACTTCCCTTATCTCATAATAAGATGTATTATTGCCATGAGTTATGCTCTTAAGGGATGGCATTCACTTGACCAATCGTTCTATTTTTCAACCCTTATCTTAATCTTTAGAATTAGGAGAGATAACTCCTTCTCTTCCTCATCTTCTTGGGTCTTGTCCACTCTCAAGGTGTGAGTTCATTTCCTTGATTTTATTCATGATTGCATCAAACTTTCCAGTATTCATGGTTAGAGGATCAAATTCTTGAAATGGGTTTGAAGGTTTGACAATGTCTAGATGACTTTGCCATCTGAAATGCCCTTTGGTAGAGGTGACTTATCCTTGATGATGATTGTGTGACTAAGGAGCCTTTGAGTGTTTGGAAAATTCTTGAGCCTTCTTAAACATTCCCAAATAATATCCTCATGACCTATCTTAAATTGAAGATTGAACGGACTCCTTTTTTACAAGTTTAAAGAAAACATTTTACAATAGAATATGAATAGAGAGATAATGATGGACTATTAGAATTAGAAAGTGACTATGGGCTCGGGCTACATGAACATTAGGCTTAGATACATGAAGCAATCACGAATGAGATGAGCCTAGATTAGTTAGACTTGATAATGGACTCAAATAAAGGTTTGACACTAAAGGATATGTACATAGATGTATAAATGCATGTGTGTGTGGGCCTATATAAGTAAATCAACCATGAATTCTAAAAGGATGGACTGGGCATAGGATTTTGGAAAAGAAGGTTAAAAATAAATGGATACTTTTTTAAAGAAAATGGACCTTTTATTTAAAAAATTAAAATTATAAAACATTAACTAGACCAACCAGTAGAATAAATCAGTTTGATGAACATGAACTATATATGAAATCTATCATAATCACTATTATCTATATGGATGCTAATGGAGATTGTCCTAAAATAGGCATAATTAGACATTTGACCAATATGGACACGAGACACAATTGGAAACTTAACTACAACGACAGACATGACATGAAAATGGAAATTAGAGTTAATATGTTATGCAAAATCTACCCTTGCATGAAAAAGGTATAGAAACCTATTCTAAAAAAGATTTCATCATAAAATGCAATCCTAGGTATGATTCCAAAATAAGCATGATATAATATGGTTGCATGAAAAGATTCCTAAATGATACAAAAAAATAGAAGTAGGAAAATAAATATGCACTTTTAAGAGATTAGTCACACAATGCATAATGCACATAAGTTAAATTCAACCTAGAGTCCAATATTTATATTCATGCTACATGGTTAAGCTTAGGGTCAGTAAAAATAGATCTATGAATAAGAGGACTAAAGGAGTGGTTGCCTTCCATGACTTCATCATGAGCACAAACCAAATATCATAGTTAGGTGGATCAACCACTAGATGAAGAGCCTTACTTAGGTCAATGGTACCTTAACCTACAAGGGGTTTATCTCAACAAAGAAGGTCAATATGAGGTAAAAAAAAAAGAGGTAACCTTAAGATCTCTATATGGTGGAGTCATGCATTATAAATATGCAACAAAGTTAAGGAAAATAGATTGTTATCATTGAATCCTTTTGAGTTCATCCACTCATCTTTTAGATTTTAATTTTAAGCACTCAAATTGAAAAATAAAAATAATTCTCCTTAGTAGAGTCACCGAATAATAGGCACCAATTTTCCCATGTTTGATATTTGCACTTATGAACGTATTTGACATGTGGAGTTTTCAAGATCATGTCTAAAAAGGGACAAAGATAGGAACAAAGTAGGAATCGCCAATGAACCTTTGAAGGAAGATTTATATACATTTTCTAAGAATTTAAAGAATATAGACAAATCTAAGGGACATATCCATATAAAAGGTTTTCATATTATAAACCCTTAATAGACATAACTCCATTGGTAGTCTTGAACTAAATTTAGATTCAGGGACGAGATACGGATTAGGCCTTGAGCCATAATCCACCCATAAATGGCTCTATGATGATTTAACTATGTATCACAATTTTTTAAGACTTACACAAGCAATAATATTTAGAGCCTTAAGGTTACACATAAATAAAATCTATTAATAATTAGGTTTAGATTTATTGCACATAAAAAAGACTAAATATTTGTGATCATTTTATTAGAGATTCAAGTTGAAGGTCCCTAGACAAGTTATCTATAAATATCTGATTTAGTCATGATTTCAAATACATGTATTGATTAATGCAATAAATAAAGATGGATCAAACATATATAACAAAAAATAAATAAACATGATAAAAAGCATAAAATATACATAAAAGTATAAACAAATCAAGAAACATGCATAAATAATTATCATAACTAAATAATAAAAACACCTGCAAGAACATCTTTAAATCATGCTAAAATAGTATCAATCATGTCAAAAACCATGTTCAATTAATAAAAGAACTTAGAGTCATGAAATTTATGTACAAATATACTCCAAGAGCTAATATTTACAATGCTATAAAATTAATAAACAAAAGTAGAAAACAAAGAGATTAAATTGATTATGAACCTCAAAGATTATACCTTGATTATATGGGTCTACAGACTAGAGAACGCACCTTGAAATTGCTTGGGATTAGAAATTCTTCGAGATCATGAATAGTATTTTGAGGAAATTGATAATGAAAATTAATAAGTTATATATGACTGTTAGCAAATAGTTGGGAATTTCAAAGGCGAATTGGTGTGGCGTAGAGGGGTTTATATAGGATTTAGGAGAAGAATATGAGTGGAATAAGATAGCCATTGTGAATAGCTAGGAAGAAGAGGATTTGGACACTACACAAAAAGATGCGTAAGATGCTAAAGAATTGCATCGGCTCAAAAAATGTTTTGTGCATTATGCTACAAGTTTATGCATGGTACAAAATCTTTGCACTATGCTCTAACATGTTTGCACAACACTTGTATTCATGACTATGAATACATTTTAATGGTTTGTTATGTTGCATTGTGCACGAACTATTCCTTGGACAAAATTTTAATACTTTTTCGGAATATTCTACATTTTTGGTTTAATGAACCATGAGTTTAATCTTTAGGTTAATAAAACTTGGGTTAGACACAAATATACACTTAGGCTTATAAATTGGGTTTAAAGCTTGATGATTAAACTTATCTTAATAGGATTTAAGAAATCTTTTAACTCGTTCTTTTAGTCTAGACTAAATACGCAATTTTGTATTGTAGGCGTTAAGTAATCTCTCAATCTTAGCAACAGAACAACATTATTAATTACGTGCCTTACCATGTTTTTCCTTTCTCACAACTGAAAACCTTGGTTACCATTTTCAATTCATGTTGAGAGATAAATCTACTCAAATAAAAAGGAGATAAGAAAAATGGATTCAACATGATAGTAGTTAGGCTTAAGATTTTGTGAATAGAGAAGGAAAACGTCAACAATCTTACACTTAATTCCATTAAACTCAATTGTCAACACTTTGGTTGTGCTGATCTCTGTATTTCCTTTGCTTATGTTTACATATTAAGCTCTGACGTTTTTGAAATATTTATTGAATTTGCTTCACATCTTATATTTGACAGAGGAGAGAGAAAATATGGTGGGTTTTACCCTTATTATTGTAGACCTTACGATGAGTCTAATATTACAAATAAGTGCTTTCTATTTAACTTGGTTTTTGGTATGACTAGGGGTGCTTATGAACCGAGTCGAGCTCGAGTTTGGCTAAGCTCGACTTGAGCTCGATAATTAAAACTTGAGCTCGACTCGAGCTCGAAAGCTCGTGAGCTAAAAAACCGAAGCTCGAGCTCGATTAAAGCTCGTTTTAAGCTCGACTTGAGCTCGATTAAAGCTCATTTCAAACTCGACTCGAGCTCGATTAAAGCTCGTTTAAAGCTCGAGCTCAATTAAAGCTCATTTTAATCGAATATGGGACTTTTGGTTTATATATCAAACCATCTTTTATATCTTAAGTATATTTTTCAATAAATATATATTATAAATAAAAATTTGAGTTTCTCACGAGCTTTTTGAGTCGAGCTTTGATTTGCTCGACTTAGCTCATTAACTTATCGAGTCGAGTTCAATCGAGTCGAGCTTTGACCAAGTTTTGACCGAGTCGAGTCCGAGTTGCTCACGAGTAATTCAACTCAATAAGCACCCCTAGGTGTGACTGTCTTATCCAATATATATTTTCAGAATAATATTTTAAGTTATATATGGTTAACTTTATGAAAGTGGACAAATTAGTAGAAATATTTCTACCAAACGCATCATGACATTATAACCAAATCAAAGAAAAGCAAAGAGAAATCAATGACTATTGAGCTTTAGGTTGTGCTCACAACACAAACAATACACTTCATCTTGGAATACTCCATAAGAGTCACCGATATTATTTTAAAAATTTTGAAAAATTTGTTAACTTTTTTTTTAAAGTACTAATCTTTGCATTGAATTATCTAATGAGTTCAATTTGATCAATCCAAATATCATTATAGATAAAATGCAGCGAAAAAAAATCTAGTTATTCTAATTAGATAATTTTGTCGTATTCACTCCGTCCCACTTTAATCGTTATATTTTGATCGCTACATTTGCCAATCTATAATTTAACAATTAATATTTTCTTATTTAGTAAAAACTATAAAAACTTAAATATATAAAAATATATATAAATAAATATTTGTCTACTTTTTAAAATTAGTATTTGATATTTTTATAAATTACAGAAAAATAGAGTTATACTTTGTAGTAAATATATAGCTAGTGAATAGTTAAAATATAGCCATTAAATTGCACCATAGAAAAAGTATAGTTTGAGAGAGAAGTAATAGATTATTGTAATATTTATTTCTAACTTGTATGAAGTGGACAAAGCACTAAAAATGTTCACACCAAAAGAATATAGACATAAAATAAAACCAAGGCAAAGCAAAGATAAAAATAAACATTATTAAATGATTACAAAAGCTTTTGGTAGTGCTTACAAAAATGGACGAGTACGTTGTCTTTAAATGGGAGGTGGCTACCTCTATATTTATTTTCATTCTTATTTTCATTAATGATAATAATTTTCTTTATTTATGTTTCTCTCTTTTTATGGGTGATCTGATGTCTTGTTGTGAGGCACCATAGTAATGTGCGGGCCACTTGAGTTTTGGCAGCTTCTACGTTAGGTCAACAAAACAACTGTAAGAACAACATTTGGCTTCTTTTGCAATTTTGAATCATTCCTTTGAGTGGAAAAGTCTATCAAATTTTGGGAAAACCCAATAATTTTTTCTCAACATGAGTGTAAAATTTATTATTTCTCCTAACTATATGACACAACTGTTTTTGGTGCTTTCAAATTTTATCTAGTAAAGATTTTTTATGTGTAGAAACTAGAAATTAATTGTATGTTGATTGAATATAGTATAAAGTGGATGAAAAATGTTGGATTTGGTATGGTGAAAGTTGATTGATGAAGCCCTATATAATAAATGGTTTTAAAGGTGGTGTTCGAAGAAACCTACTTGCTTGGTTGTTTAAGTCAAATTAATGTTACTTAAAATTAATGATCCTCCTAAATGAATGTATATTTTTGGTATCTTTCTGTTAATGAATAATATACTGTATATTATTTCATACCCATAAATACAATATTTATATGTAATGAGAGGATTAAGAAGTGATGGGTTTATATGTTGATATCATATTAGACGTACCATGACTTAATACTATTGAGTTAGACCCATTTACTCTATCTTCTCATGTATTTTGGACAAACTCTTTTGATGACTTGCTGAATATGGGCTTTTGAACCAACTTTAGACTATTGAGTTAGGCATATACATCTTTTTGAACTTTCTTACAAGCAATGTTGCCTCTTCATTCTCAAATTCAGAATAAGGGATTTCATTAGCCTTTATTACAAGGCCAAGATCTTTGGAACATTCAACATTATTAGTTCCTAAGTGCAACTCATGCGTTATAAAAAATTTAGCTAGCTATTCCCCATTAAACTTTGTGAAATCATTGGTTTCCTATAAGGCTATAAACTTGCCTCTCCATCTTTCATCTTTCGGAAGACTTCTCAAAGTTTTCAATACCTATTCATCAGTAGGGATGTTCCTTCTAGGAGAAACTAGCTCATTCTTGATGTTAGAAAAACGAGTAAACATGTCTTGAATTGTTTCCTTTGGATTCATGTCAAAACATTCATATTTGGATATTATCAAATCTATTTTCAAATGCTTAACTTCATTTGTTCCTTCATGAGTGATTTGCAAAAGATCCCAAATTTTCTTAGCCATTTTCCATCCCATTATTCGATTATGCTCACGAGGACCCAAACCACAGTGAGTAACTTTATAGCTAATAGATGGTATTACGTGTGAATTGTCTCACCATCTCACTAGTGAGACAACCACCCACAGCTTACCATACCATCTCCTCCTAGCTCTCCTCCTCACCACAATCGCGCACTCATTGCCTTACTGCAGTAAAGCCACGCTCTCTCCCGCGCAACCACTACTTCTTTCTCTTTCCACCGATGCTTTGCACAATGCAAAGTTGTCTGTTATAGCATCTACAGCTAATGAATTGTGCCAACTCCAAGACCAGTCCCACGTCAATCCTAATAAATTCAATATTGTCGCTAAGGGCCTTGCTTATAGTATGCCTTGTTTAAATTACGATCATTGAAACTTTACATATCAAATTCTTTAAATTTTTTAAATAATTTAATATTATATTTTATTGTAGTTGAAAAGCCCTTTTCGATTGCAACTACAATCATTGGCTTATTTGCTTCATTTTCTCTTTGTAGCAAATACATTTTACTCATATAATACCAAAGTACCAAGTATTCAAGATCGTATTTTTATCGAGTATCATATTGTATGTACATGAGATATTTATATACTTGAGACCATAATTCTATATGTAAAATCACAGTCTCTATATCACCATTCATGTACAAATTAATTGATTATTGCTACAACTCCCCATATTTACTCCATGTAAAGTGGATCTTACAACCGATAAAAAAGGAAGTATGAGGGATATTTTCAAATTCCCTTTTTTAGAATAAAATCACTTTCATTAAATCAAAAATTTTCCATAAAAAGATTTTCCCAAAAACTCCAATAAATCTCTTCTAAGGATTTATTTTCCATAAACTCCTGTAAATCTGTTCTAATAAAAGGAACTTTGAATTTCACAAATTAAAATTAATACTTTTTGTATTCTAAACACTTAGATCTATATGCTTATTACATAAATTCTGAGTAAACTCCTACTTAGCCTTCATGCTCTCCACAGCTTGTAGCTTCTCATCTGATGCTCTATTTTGAATTCCAATTCTAGAACTCAAACGCTCAATCTCCTAGAACTTGTACTTAAGTTTATATAGATGACTGACTTTTACTCTCCATTTGACTTCATAATTCTTATTACGCTGATGTCTTCTTGACTTAGTATAATAGTTTTAGGAACTCCCTTACTCCTACTCCTACTCCACACACAATACTTAGACAAATAATATCAAGCATATTTACATTGTTATCACCAAAATTCATCATAAGGAAAGGGTCATTTAAAATTACAATACTATCCCTAACTTAACTAAAATTGCAGTGCATAATAAGAGTATGTCAAAGTACTTAAGTAATTATAGAGTGCCTATATCATTTTAATTATTATTCAAATGTTTGTTCATAATTAATTTACATAAATACTTATTTGCAAAAATCAAACTTGCTAAGAAGTTTGCAAATTATAATATCGAAAAGTTATATGAACATACTTTTTTAATCTAAGAAAACTAATTAATTAATAAAATTAAAATCTTACAACACGTACAAAAATATTAAAATCAGACAAATACATAACAAACAAAATCAAATAAAATTCTTTTTTTTTATCAAATTTATAATATTTCTATATTGACATTCTTTAAACACCATTTCACATTGTTGTGTTTTCCACCTTTAACGAGGGGGTCCAATGATCAAATAAATTATGAAGATGATGTTCGCTTGATTCATCTAACTATAATCAAATGATTGACCTCTTATTCAATCTTGCACAAATCTGTGATAAAGAACTAATTTGAACTGTAGGACAATACTCAACCTACTAAAACCAACCCTGAAGCCAATTTCTCTATTGGTTGTGTAGGTATTCACTTGTTCTAGGTTAATGTTGCGCTCTTTAGAAGGTCCACGAGTAATCCTCCTATTACAACAACTTTGCTTAGTTACTTAACGAACAAGTAACCCTTTTCAGTTCCCTTAACAAAAATAATTTGCTGTTAGAAATAGCGCATTCTAAAAACAAAGCTAATAATCATTGCGTTTGCACTACATAGTGAATTGTATTCACACTACAAGCATTGGGTCCTCAGGATCACCCAAGAAAGCCTTAATTAGTTAGCCAACACATGTTAGCATTTCTAGGGCCATTTTTCTTGTGATTATTCCTACACCACACCAAGGGGGGAGTCATCTGATAGAGGTGGCCAGAGCAGAATAACCCTTGGAGGTGAAAACACATTAAAGCGCCATGGATAGGCCTAAGGTTCCTCTACATTTGCAAGCACACAGATGAGTCAGACCATGACAAGAAGACTTAACATACTTATTCATTTGAATTCATGCTTGAAGGGATAGATACAATAATATCATCCCTTTTGGGGGCATGCAAATTCTTGCCAACAGTCAAGAAAAAATAAAGCGTCTAAGTAGACTAGATTTTCTTAATCACTCTCTCAAAGGAGGTATAGCTATGTTTAAGAGAAAGTGATAACTTGTAGGAGGTTAAACCTCTCACTAGAGAAGTCTCGGAGGATGTCTAGCTCACAAGAAAAGAAGCAATAGGGAATATTATCATGCACCCTTCTAAACTCACACTAGTAGCAGTCTCTAGACTAGTGTTCAAAAGAGGAAGCTCCCGCATAATTTTTAAGAATCCTAAATTCCTATTGGGTACGATGAGAATTACTACCAAAGTAGGGAATCTAGCAAGCCCAAGATTCCATGCTAGTAGATGGGGATAAGAGAGCAAACCCAAGAATTTGGAATTAAGAGGACTGTAATAAAGTGACTAGGAAGATGGTTAGGGCCATTAAACATAAGACATAAAGGAGAACAATCTGCGGAGAGTAAGCTTCCTATAGGGATACTTTAGCAAGTTGGCTCCTTAGAGAAGTTTGACTCCCTCTCAACCGACAACAAGAGTAAAGGTTGTCGAGCTACCAAAAAAATATCCTTTCTCAAAAGAGATTTTGAGCAAGCCTATGGTTAAATTAAAGCTACCTACGTGAAGTATAAATGGCGAATGTAATCAAGAAGACCATGTTGCAGCTTTTGAAGGCCAATTGGTGTAAGTACTTCCTAACCACACTGGCCAGAGTAGCCAAAGTTTGGTTCCAACATCTCCCTTAAGGATCAATCAACAATTTCACTCAGTTGGTAGACCAATTTAAATGTCACTTCGTCAGTAACAATCATATGACAAAGTCAATAGTGGAGTTAATTTTTGTCAGACAAGAAGCTAATGATAATTTTAAGACGACATTGATAGGTATAATTAGGAGGTGATCTTAGTCCCCTCTTGGGCAAAGGGAATAACTCTCTAAGCTTGAGAAGTGGCTTGACTAGGGGCATTTAGTGACTTGAATTGGAATACAATGCATCATTTAAGAGGAGCGTTGGGCCTATAGGATAAATATATTGCCAATGAAGATTTCTACAGAGTTATTAGCCCAAGCCCACAAAAGAATGACAAATTAACCAAGATAGCTTCCAACAAAGAAAATGATGCCAAAGGCAAGATAACAAAGGTAGTGGAAAGCCATTTCCAATATAAGTAAAAAAAGTACAAGGCACTCACCATAACTCTTGAAGAGAACTATGCTTTGCATAAGGATGATAAAAAGTGGCACAAACTGCCGCCTTCCAAATAACTAGACGAGAGCAAGAAAGATTTTTGTAACTTTCACAGTTGCACAAGCCAAACTACTAGAGATCTATCAGCATGAAGAATAACCTTGAAGATCTAATTAGGTGTGGATATTTCAAGCAATACAAAGCCTAGGAGAAGGAGTACAAAGGCTTCAAGAAATTTATGGAATAAAAACCTCAGTTGTTGAAAAAGAAAAAGTTAAGAAGGAAATCTACATGAATTCTATTAGGGAAGATGATTTGAGTGAGCAAAAGGCTTAAGTAGGAAAAATTGAACTACTATCCCTTTATGCAATCAAAGAGATGAATTTTCCTGACATACCATTCATGACATTCACTCCTGAAGATTGCATGAGAGTTTGGTAGCATAATATTCCCGGCGGGTATTCCGGCTATTTGATTTTTTTTGAATTAAAAATTAAAGCCCCAAACTCAAACTATACTCTCAGCAAATTCTAGTAGATCCACGCAATCTCTCAGTTCTCCCCTAGTTGCCACGCGCCACCTATAGGGCTCACTCGCCTTTTCCCATGTTACCCACACTCTACACAAGTTAATCTCAAGGGGGTGTAAGACAACTCTTAAAATAGGTGCTCCAAACTCAACAAAACACACAAGCTCTCTATATTCTACTTAGTTTGCTCTAACTGCGCCTATGAGAGGATTTAGAACTCCTACTAGGATTCTTAGTGATATGTTGTAAATAATGTAAATAATTGCAAATTTTTATAGAGTTTGATTCCAATTAATCTTGTGAAAGGTTCTTTGTTTATATGTACATTGTGAAAATATACTATTAATGAAATATATATTAACCTCTTATATTCTAATCTTATTAATTAATTAGTCATAAGCTTTATATATTATATATTTTATCATTAAAAAATTAAATCCATTATTTTCTTTGGTTCCAAGCAAACCCGAAGCACTTATTATACTAAGTGCTTCGATTTTGCTTGGATCCAAAGCAAATAATGGATTAGAATGGAGATTATTTTCTAGTTAAAATAATTAATTACTTCGTTTCCAAGGGGAGCTAAAGCATATAATAATCCAAGTACTTTGGTTCTGAAACTGAAGCAATTGATGATTATTTGCTTTGGTTTTATAACCAAAGCAATTAAAGATTATTTGCTTCGATTCCTGAATTGAAGCAACTATACCATTTCATAAGTGCTTTGCTTGTATAACTAAAGCAAATAAGCTATTTTAACCAAAATAATTGAACCACTTTCTACTAGTGTAGAGATTTGAATATTTAGAATATTCTCACTTAATTCTAGAGTAATATGAGTAATTAGAGCCACAAAGAATCCAACAAAACTCAATTATTCAAAGCCCAACAAATCACACAAATCCCAGAAACAATGCACAATGATTTGCAAACAAGCCCAACACTTTCCATATTTTCAAACCCCCAAATTGATGCTAAATTACCAAGCTTAACTCACAAAAATTTAAGCAAATATTCCAAACTTCAAGCACAAGATTTTGCAAAAATAAAGACTCACACTTGCCCAACAATCTGGTTCAAATTTTGGAAGCATGCAAATCCGATTTCATGTAATTCTTATCATGAATTTCAAAAATACCAAACTCTAAATTTTAACCAACCTTACAGTTTTAATTACCCACGAAATTTAATGAAATTTTCCAAATTTCATGCATAAGTCTAATATCATATCATGGACTAAATCTTACGTGATTGAAGAGCAAATCAACAAGCCTGATTCTAGCTATTCAACGAAACCACAATGAACAAAACAATAAAGATAGATCAAAGGGATCTCCTATTCTACATAATTCACAAAATAAAAGATTACATTTGGACTTCCTTCACTCCCTTAAGATATAGATTCACCACTTAAGTTTATGAAGGGTTCCACCATCCAACTTGCCAAAAAAGGATTAGTAATGGACACTTTAAAGCTCTCTCTCTCTCTCTCTTACACACACACACACACACACACACACACACACACACACACACACACACACACACACACACACACACACACACCAGTGTATAAACTCAAAAGCAAAACATGTTTTTTTTTCTCAAAATTCTTCAACTAGTTTTTTCTAAAGTTCGGCAGCCCTATTTAATCTAAGCTAATATAAAAATTTGAATCTAAAACAAACCCCTAAACTAACCTAACTAAGCCAATAGCCTTATCCTTATTCCACGCATAAGGATAACAATAAAGAGTCCTAATTAAGCTAACAACTAACATAAAAAAACGTCAATAGTTTAAGGACTTTGTTACAACTTCAAACTCTTAATCAAACAAATGAAAAATCATATAATAGATTTAGAAACATTAAGCCTTTAGACTCTTGGTTATGGCTTCACTTATTACTCTCCAAGCTCCAAAATCACTTCCTTTAACTCCCTCTTTATCACGCCACTTTGCCTTTGGACTAGCCTACCTCTTTTGCTTTTGTTGTCTTGATCTTACATGCTTCTTTAGCCCAAATCTTCTTGGCCCTTTTTTGATTCTATGCATAACTCACTCATAATTATGGGCCAAACTCAAAGAAGTCCAAATCCAAGTCAAGGTATAATCCATCAAAGTCAAGGTCCAACCCATGAAAGTCAACTGCAAGGTCAAGTTCAACTTTAACCAAGCCCAAGTCTAAGCCCAAGTTAATGGGTCAAAGTCCTAGCCCTTGTATGCCCAAGTCTAATTTTTGACCCAAGCCCATTTTAGGCCTATTTTTAAGGGAATTAGGCCCATGATTTGTACGTTGGATTTTCAAGCATCGGATCCACGAATCCACATATAATAGAGTTGTTTTTCCATGTTCAGACCTAGGCACCAGAGTGAGTTTCCTCGAAGCACCACCCCGAGGTTAGTTTCTTTGTTGCTTGTGTAGATATTCACTTGTTCCAACTTAAAGGTGCGCTCTTTACAAGGTACACCAGCAATCCTACTGCTATAACAACCCCACTCAATTATTTGAATTCCAAATTACCAGTTTCAATCCATTGAATAGACACATACTAATTTCCCATGTGTATGTCCAAACAACAAAGTAAAAATTCTCTATATTGTTATTGCACCTTGAATCCTTAGAGAAACTAAGATTGATCTTTGTGGCCCAAATAGGTCATGTTGGTAGATCTCTTAAGTTTACCTTCATTGATTATAAGTTTCTAAAATTATGTTCTTATTTTATAGTCTAAGTTTGCCAATTTAAAACAATGAATCTACCTTGAGCTCATGATAGACCCATTTATGTTAGTTGTTTTGTGCTTGGTAGTATTTAGGCAGCAAACATATGACCCAAAAGTCAAATTTCGAGTTTGATTTTGGTTCGTTATTCAATCATTTACTAGATCTAATTCAACTAATCTTGTTAATTTTTTTTCATGATAATTAGATAAAAGAAAGCTAGTCAATATCTTTTCGGTCAACAGTTGCCTATTACACAACTTATTACAAGGGTGTTTTAAAATCAAATTACTTTTTTTGAACAAAAGCAAGTGACTCTTTAAATAACCAAAAAATAAATAAATAAATTCAAAAGATAATAAAAGTCTAGTAGGCTAAAAATATTTGGAGGTTTGTCTAATAAAAAAATTTATTATACAAGTATGTGTTATAAATTTATAATAATAGTCCAAATTATGAATAAGGAGTAGTATGTGTTTCTTTGATCCCTTTGCTCCCCTAATTCAATCCATCCAAGAAAAGTAGGACGAGACATGTTTTTTAATGGAATTGGGAGGCAGTAGGACGAGACATGTGAAGTGAAGTTGGTGAATCAAATACATTTCCTTAGAAAACTGACACTGTTGGATCAAATAACAATTGTGGTCATTATTCAACTAATGTGATTGTACCTTGGAATACTAAACCTCATTTGTCAAATGACTGACCAGTAGTTGGCAGGTTGTTTGGACGTCCAAGTGTCCGACTCGCTCTAGTATTTTACATTTTTTCAGGTTTTTCGTCTTCTAAATATGCAATAATCGTGACTATTAAATCCATGCAATTATTTTTTTTTTCAAACACTTTGTCTGGTTATCTGTGTAATGTTCCATCATGGTGCCCCCTAATATGTGGTCCTTCTAGTCATAACTGTATAAATGTTTAATGTCAAAAAAGAAAAGAAAACTGTATTAATGCATTATCATTGTACTCATGTTAGTCACTGTCAACATTGTCGACAAATTATCCATATATAATCTATTCTCTGTTACTCAAAGTTGTCCCAATTTGACTTTTACGGTCTCCAATACACGACTTTAAATTTTTTTTATCTCGAAATCCGTAAGACTAAAAATTATGAAAACGTGATATTCTAAAATTTTACATTGAGATGCATCCAACGATCCCACTAACACTATCATATACATAGAATCTAAATCTATGATAATTATGAAGTAAGACAGTAAGACCTAGAGTATTACCCTCATGAACAGTGTATAAGTAAGAAAATAACATAACCTGGCTTTGCTGGCCGGGTGTGAAGCCCAATCACCGTAGGAGATGTATAGGCGAACGACTCACCCTGGTGGATTTGTATGCATACCTGGTTATCTCAAGTCTTTTAGGAATCTCATGTGCCTGAGACGAGAAGGACATGTTTGATGTGTCATGTGGAATAGACTGAGGCTGAAATGGTCATACTCATCGCCCCTGACCAGTGCTCTCCAAATCACTAATACATATATCGATAAGGTCTATGAGAGCCAAACTTGGAAAATTACGGTTATAGCGAAAAAAAAGTCACAAATTACCAACTATTCAGTTTGAAAATAAAGAAATAGATATAGTTAGAAAATAAAATTTAACTAACATGTACCAAATGCTATAAAGCATACCATGTCATATAATGGGATGGATGCTGGCTTGAAATATAGCTTTGGTAGCTCGAACGATGGGCTAATGAATAGTCGTCTGATACTAAGATACCATACAAGGTATGGATTGTAGTAATCCAATGCCCCCTAAAGTAGATGTTCATGAATAATATGCTCCAATAGTCGATCCTAAGCCTGGATCCACTAGACATGTAAGTCTTTCCAATCCGTTGTGGCTTTCCCTTAACTATTGCACTAGTGCAAAGTAAGAACTATGGTATCAATGGCGGGAACATACTACTGTAAATCCAACTACCTCATGACTTGATGTGGCAGATGCATCTCCACTATATTGCTGACACGCCACTAGTCCCGATCAATAACGTAGAGACATGAGTTTAAGGCATCTACATTATGATGTCGGTTCAAATGTAAGTAGTAATAAATGAATAAGCAATTGATATCAAACATAAAGAAACAAATGATCACTTAATCTCACTCATCTTGTCGAGCACATCTCTATAAGAATTCACCCCTTTGCCTAGGTGCACTTAAGTAACTCTGTGTAAGCCACCTCGTTTCGTGTGGGTGCCCTATTGTGGGTTGTGGAGGCTGAACATAGGGATGGACGGGCCGGGATCTCCATCCCAATCACGTTTGACGGTGAGTAAGAATGGTCAATTGACAAAATGCCATATGCTCTCATGCTCACGCCTACCAAAATATTTACATAGAACTATTTATGAAATTTATAACATAACATGTATATACTAACTAAAGACACGGTCGTTTTGAATAATACTTGAAACGACATCGATCCTCATCGTCAATGCACGATAAAGGTTCCTAAATAAACACGCTTAGGTTGCACTACCCCACCTATAAGAACCAATGTCAGATCAACTATTGTCAAGAAGTGGCAGATAAACGAGGCTGGCCTCATTCCCAAACTTGTCACCAAAAAAACCTATGGAGATGATCAACTAACAATAGAGCCTAGTGTATCCTTCAACTGTGGCATTGTCGACATTATCAACAAGAAAATGTATAAATGTCTTGTGTAACCAAGTAATCCTCACTGACGTGATTACACCCTGCCTTGGCATTAGTAGTCTAGCCCAATCAATATGCTCAGTCCAACCTAATTGATATGCCCAATTAAAAGTCGATGCCATTGTCAATAATTTTTTGTTTAAGTGAAGTTGTTGCCATTAGCAGCAATTTATACGAGAACTTAAATTTAGGGTCATTTTCGAATTAGATGGTACTCAAAGTCAATTTTCTAATTTTTTTTTTCTAAAAAAAGAAGGTTAAAAAAACTCCTGGATGGATTATCTCATGTAGAGGTTACGCACTTTCCATAAACAGCGTGATAAAATATTGATGCAAATAAATTGGATATGCTTTTTGTAGATTATTATGTATGCAACAGGTTTATTAAGGAAAATTATACACCTATATTTTTTTTTGTAATATTTTTTATCAGTACAAATATGTAAATAAATTATGCAAAACTTTTAAAATGGAATTTTTTTACAATTGATCTTAAAAATCTTCAATCTTTAAAGTAGGGATTAATTTTATAAAAAAAGATAGAAGAAAAGGCTATAATAGTAATAATCACCAAGTGAATGACATATATATTTTGTATGTACGTATTTACAGAGTGGCTTGAGTCATTTATACGGCAAGGGGTTTGTCTTAAACTCTGCAATGTAATATTACGGACATAAATGAAATATCTTAGTAATAAAAGTATTATTGCAATGTCATTTTTAGTAAACTTTTGTTACATCAAATTTCCTTGAATCAAATTTGACATGGTTTATAATAAATTAGTTATAAGCTATTAATCCAAAGTATGTAATATATTAATTATTCATTAGTTGATGATATATCACACGCATAACATTTCCTAAAACCATAAAGTCATGTACTAAATTTATTCATGATCTTCTGATAAAATATATTATCCTTTAATAATATCAGAATCTATATTTTAACAATATAAATATATAAAATCTTAATTGCAAGCAACACAATCACATAAAATTAATACAAAAGAGGAATAGGAAAAATAAAAGCAAACATAAATATATCATGCTTGTTTCATGCTAATATACTCACTAGCATATTCCTTAACACTTTGTGACCTCTATTACAACCAATTTATATATATATATATATATATATATATATATATATATATGTATATATATATATATATATATATGTATGTATATATATATATATATATATATAAATTTTAATTTATGTTTTTGTTTCGGGGGATTTATTATCTCAATATGATATTTAATTATTTTGTTAGTAAAGATTTTGTTAGCATCCATAGACAATAACAAAATCTATGTTTAGAAAGATGAAGATTTATTATCACATAAGAGTCGAAAATTCGCTTAAAGATGACACGCATAATATTTTCTTTGGCAAATACTATATATTCTAAACTCAAATGATACTACTCGTGTACTTGTCTATAATATAGAAGATTTGCACTATATTAGAGTTGACATTTTAAATTTCCGTTTATTATTAAAAAGTATGTTTAAAATATCACAATAAACAAAAGATGTCAATAATATTTTTAGAAATATAAATATAAAAAATTGTTGAAATAAAAATATGTCAAAGATATTAGTTGATTTTCTTTATTTAGGGATGAGAAAATGGGATTCATAATGAAACTGTTAAGTGTCATTTTTAGATTTATCGTCTTGTATTTAAATATAGTTATAGACTAGATTGATTAATATGAATTAGGAAGTACTCTCTCGATCTCTAATTGTTTTTCCATTTGACTGTTTACGGTTTTCAATACACGATTCAAAATGCTTTTATTTCCAAATTTGTAAGACAAAAAATCATGAAAACTTGATATATTAAAAATTTATATTGACATGAATCCAACAAGATTTGACTTAAATATACTACTTGTCATAATATAATTAGAGCTTGTTGTCAAAAAAGTTTAAACTTTGACTTCAAAATGAAAACGTAGGAAACAATTAGAAACAAACGGAATAAAAAAATCCCTAGTTTTGTCAAGCTATGGGTAATCATAGTTTGTCTGAGTCGTAATCCAAAAAGGGAACCTTAGATATGCTTGATGACTATCAACTTTGACAAATCGCAAAACGCCAAATATGCATCACAAACATTTTTGCTTTTATCTTTTTATCTTTTTATTTTTTTGAATTACAAAACAATGTTCTTTTCCTTGAAAATATACTTTATTCGATTGGCTTATATATGAAGTATAATAACATATATATGCTATGGAATCCTCACTAACTTTTTAAATTTTTTTTTTTTTAATCACAAAAGAATGGCATTAGAGAAGGGAGACCCATTCCCATGTCTTTAGCTACTTTTGTCTCCTTGTACAACAAGTATACAATTATATTAGCACCATCATTACACTACTTAATTAAATATTCTTAATAGCCATTAATGACCATTAATGTAACCTAAACTTCCATTAGCCCCATCTAACTTTGTCATAAGGGTATCATATTTTGCTTAAGAACTCTCTAATATAGTCTTCAAAGAAGCAAATTGCTCTAATTATCCCAAAAGCTAGAGGGCAATGTAAAAGGGGGATTCTTACTAACTCGGATCAAAATTCGGCTGAGGTACAAATGAACTCGGATATTATATATGGACAAAAGTGGGAGATGGAATCCAGCTCTTGTACATCTAAAAGCATCTATAGAAAGCAAATGGAAATAGATACTCAACTTGTGCTAATTTATTTGCCACGATCATTCTTCATATAAATTAATACAACTTGAGGGTATGATCGAAAATACTTCATTTTTTTTATTACAAATATAATAATACTTTATCGCATAATCATTCTATATCACCCATTTTTAAGCATTTTGGAAAGGATAAGGAAGGTCAAATATGATAAGAAAAATTATTTTATAAAAGCGTAACTTTACTGAGTCTTTCGTAGCGATCCCAACTTTGAATTATCTCTGAAAAAGATCACCTTTTACACATATTTGCTCTCAATGGTCCCATTTACGGGTAACCGATTGAACTGGTTGAAAGTGACAAAAAAAGATCGGAGATCCCTATTTTTTCCTCTGAATTCCTGTTTATCAACCACCTTCAAAAACCAAAAATATACTACTCCTTCCTCATCTCACCATCTTCATCCTTCAACACATCATCTTCATGTTCCAATTCTGATGATGCTTGATTTAAAAAAAAATTTGCATGAATTTTATTTTAAGTTTTCCAAATTATTTCATGTTCATTATATGCCCCTAATTCGAAAAATCAAGCAAGGAAATCCTGATTTTTTGCATGATTTTGGCTTGAATTATTGTCCATTGTTGTTTGAATAACATGTATACGTAATTTGATTGTTTTTTTTATTGAGATTCGATCAAATTTTGGCCAAATTACTCAAAAATTATAAATCCTTACTTTTTCCCTAATGTGATTGAATGTTATCAAACTTGATAGATTTCATATTAACCTACTCAACGTTGTAATTTTGTGAAAAATACATACATTTACTTTATTTTTGTCCAAATTTAAACAAGAATTACTCAAATTTCTTCTCTATATTGCACAAGAAGGAGAAAGGGTGACCTTAGGTGGTGCCACGACGGCTAAAAGACGAAGGGGCTAAGGCAGGTGGTTTGCCGGTAACTTACTACCAGGTTGTGAGCATGGTTGGTGAGTGGGTATGATGGCTAGCCCCTTGCGGGGTTGTGTGGAAGAGTTGCAGCATGGCTATAAGGCTACTACATAATAGTTTGTGCGGGCCACGATGGGTTGCATGGACATATTGGAGGCCAATCATCGGTTCACCAACAGTAGCAGGTAAATTATGAAGGGGGACAATTAAAAGCGGACATGTATAAAAGGTGGTATTTTTCTAAGATAACTAAAAGTTAAAACCGTTTAAGAAAGACCGGGCAAAGGTTGGCTTTTTAAAATTAAGTTTTCAAATATGATATGACTTGGCCCTAGATTTGACTTAAATACAAAATATACTTGACATTAGATTACCCTGAATGAAATTATATGAATATATGGTCATAAATATGATATCTTAATTCCCGATGAATATAATATGAAATGAAATTATGTCAATTCATGATTGTAAATGAAATGGAAAAGGCCTGAACTAATATGAATCCATTAGGAGAAAATAAAAACAAATGTTTTTTATAAATAATTTCAAGAAATTTCATATATTTAAAATTAAAAATTCATATTTTACACAATAAAAAGAATCAACATATATAACATGTGAAGAACGGAGCAAATATAATAATAAGAAGAATAAACTTGTACTACTTTCGTTTTCCTAATTCTACCACTTTTTATTTTCAACTGTTTTTCTAAATTCTATCCCTTTTATTTTAATCCTTTTATGGAAATCATTTATTCAATTATAACATCACATACACATCTTATGGAATCTCATCATATTTAATATTTTTTATACTTTTTATCTAAATCATATTCAACATATGAGGTCTCCTTTTTACTTTTACACTTTAGAAAACAAAGGTAATAAATCAAAAGGTTGTGTGTAACGGAGAAGGAGGGAAACAAAATTAGAAACCATAAGTGACATATCACATTTTTAAGAAGTTAGCAAGCTGCAATCTATTTAGGACTAATATAGAAAGATTGTCATAAACACAAAACACTTAGGATTATTAAGAAATAATCAAGACTTGGGATTAATATGGAAAGACAAGTACTCCTAACTTAGGATTATAATTATCAATTTTTCCTACAAAATAAGTTCATGTTACTGTGAATTCATATTGAATATAGTTTTCCTAATGTATTTCTCAAACCTTTTAAGATTAGTTAAGATAATATATGTTAATAAAAATTAATTAAGTTAACATAGGTTTGAACAAAACAAGCCAAGGGAAACAAAGCCTTAAATATTCAAAGGATAATTGACCAGAAGAGCAGATAATATCACTTTATTATGGTTTGTCCTTAACAAAACCTAAGGTGATTCAGATCGACAAGACTTAGATAGAATTGAATTTAACTGGCCGTTTTCCACCTCTATTCAACTATATTGACTTATGTTCTACTACCTCAATTTTGGTGGGATTTGCGAAAATTGATCTACTCTCAACCATACTCTCTTTACTTAAAAAAAAAAAACCCTAATTTCAGCTTGCAATCTCTCAAATTGTGCTACTACTTTCTCCTTCTTCTATCTTTGAATGAACTGATGAGTTTTCCTATCTTCATACCCAAAAAAAGAACCAAGAGGGGATAGTCATTGTTCTTATGTCCATGATTGTTCTTATGAAGAACGTGGAAGATCCCACTCGTATAGTGGATCCCTTCTTCGTATGTGTATTGAATCTTTCGAAGCACATAAGTTATACCTAGAAGATGTGGAGGATGATGCCATTTCTCAACAATGACCATATTATGGTTTGGTATGTTCTCAAGAACCCCCTATAAATTCAAATTACAAGTTTGAAGATTTCGATCTACTATATTATGACCCACTAAAATCACCACATCCATCTCCCCCCAAAAAAAAACCCTAAAGCTCGTATGTTTTGGTGGTTAAAGTCACTTCTTCTTGCTCAGATTTATTATAGGAGAATGAGAGGTTGGTGGTATCAAATACTTAAAACCATATTCTTGCTACCAAAGACCGTGAACACCCTTGAAAATACAATGTGAACTAATTATACTATGTAAAACTCAATGTTGCTTGCAACACTAAGTTATCTGACCTTTTTCTAGTAAATTTAATGTTCAAATTTGAATGTGACTTTGCAATTTTTAGGAGTAGAATGAGTTGATTATTTGAGGTTTTAGTGTTCAATTTCAGCTTAATCCCCTTCTCCTTAGAGAAGTTAATCGTTTGAGGAGTTAGTTTTGTCGGTTTGGAAGCCCCATATAATTTTTTTGTTTAATTCATTTTCATTGTAGAGCTTTCTTATTTCTGATTTTTGAGATTTTTTGTTATGGTCATTGAGAGTTAATTAAATGATTTGTATTTTACATATGCTTTTCCTATTGATTATTTGTTTTTTGCATCTTATTTTCCAATAGTTGAGATTTTGAAGTCTACATTGATTTTAGAAATGGTATTTATGGCTATGATAAGTGTGTAAATGTACAGTTGGATTATGCATTATTTTGTTTAAGAATGGTAGATAGTTAGGTTGTTCCCATGGTGGTCCTTTAATACGTTTTTAGCTGGTTTATGTTTATGAAGTCTACACTATTTATATGAATTCTTGTGTGTGTTAGGAATGGTTTGAATCATGATATGCATAGTGCTTCACTATAAAATATGTTGGACACGATTAATTTAGGGTTTTTGACTCATTTGATGAATTTTTAGATATGTTACTAGTGATATGTATCTTATATCTATTTAAGCTCCTTTACTATAGCCAGATGCTCATATGTATCTAATATGTGTTTGTTTTTAAACTATACAAATATGCGTGGTTTCCTAGCTTTCATGGTTTGATAACCCAAATAATCAAGCTCAGGCTTTAACAAACTATGATGTTTTGTTGAGATTTATTTAGTTGATTTCTGTAGGAAACTTTGATGAAGTTTAGGCATGTTTAATTGTTTTATAATCACCTACCTATGATTGGTTTTTTAGATTTCTTTACTTGATTTTTGTAGGAAACTATGATAAAGTTTAGATATGTTTAAGTGTTCTACAATCACCAAGATTCAATTTTGAGATTTCTTTTCTTTGATTTTGTAGGCAACTATGATCAAGTTTAGGCATGTTTTAGTGTTTTTAGAATCACCTACATTTGATCTATACTTGAGATGTCTTCACTTGATTTTTGTAGGAAACTATCATCAAGTTTAAGCATGTTTAACTGTTTAAGAGTTTTTACAATCACCAACATGTGATCTATTTTTGAGATTTCCTTGATTTTTGTAGAAAACCATGATCAAGTTTAGGCATTTTTAAGTTTTTAAGCGTTTTATAATCACCTACTAGTGATCTGTTTTAGAGGTTACTTTACTTGATTTTGTAGGTAACTTTGATCAAGATTAGGCATTTTTAAGTGTTTTACAATCACCTACTGTGATTTGTTTTTAATATTCTTACTTGATTTTACTATGATCAAGTTTAGACATGTTTTAGTATTAAATGTGTAACATCCCAAATTTTTGAGTTGTTTAACTTGATTAGAATTATATTAAACTAGTTTAATTGAGTTTTTAAAGTATATTAATTAGTAGAAAATTATTATTTTATTTATTATATAGTCAGTATTTTAATAAAAAGGATTTAAGTTTATCAACTAAAACAATTTGGATAGATTTGACATTTAGTGATTTGGATACATTTGATTAAAAAATAATACTATGCATTATAATCACATAAATTATTATAGTGTTAGAAAATAAAAATCATTAATAATTATTTTAATTTAAATAATATCATATAATGAACAATCTACTTCATAAAAGTTTTCATTTACCAAGTTATTGTATTAGCATGATCATTTCTCTTCATAATATTATGAAAATTCTCTTCATAAAAATAACTATAATCTAAATCTAAAACATTATTCTACAATCTAAGTATAGCAAATTAATAAGATGTCATTATACTAATAAAATGAGGAACAGTGATAATTATACACTATTAATATACAAAATAATTGGTTAAATTTCTTACATTGCTTATTGGTGACACATTTAATGAAGTATTTTAGCTAAATATTAATAATATAATACGTATAACGACAATAATATTTTACATGACACACTTATTTTTAATATATATATATATATATATATATATATCATGGGGTTGAGAAAAAATAAATTAAACAAAAAATCATGAAATACACATTTGGACAAAATTATCTTAGGAAAAGAGGAATAACTATTTTTTGGAAAAAAAAAACAAAAATCATGGAGGTAAAGAGATTCGTACCCATGCGAAATTGAAGTTAAAATTTCCATACAAATAAGTCCCTTAACCATTTAGCCACTTTAACTAATATGATAAAATTTAAACATATTACACATATATCTCTTTTATTTTATATTAACATTTAAAAAATTAGGCCTTTTTCCACAAGCACAAGGAGACTACCCTGCTCGCCCTACCCTAGGAACGGGCATGCTCCTTTTTCTCTTTTTAACTCGCCAGCAATAGGCCCAACACCAGTGCCACCACCAAACCTATTCACCGTCTTCTTTCTCTATTCGTCCCCCTCTTCCCATGGCATCTCTCTCATCACTACCTTTTCACACACAACAGTAGCAACAATAATAATAAATGGCAGTAGCAACCCATTACCACCACCACGTGTATGAGCCTGCCCCTTTCCACTCAACGACAACTATTCCTATCGTGAGCATCCCTTCTTCCTTGATTAATTTGTTTTGATTTTAGAATTGGTTACCAAACTCTTATGTAATAGTTTAATATTATTTTTCTAATTTTTAGTAATATATAAATATTAAGTTTGTAATTAGGTTTATTATTAAAATTTTATTGTTCTATTTTTAGTTAGTCTTGTTTTCAATTTTGGTCCCATAATTTAATTTCAATATAAAAAATATTATGATAGAAATAGTTATTATGTTATTTAGGTTTATGAAATATAAAATAGAGAATAAGAATGTTTGGTTAATCTGATAAAAAATTAATTTATGTAAGTAATATATGTTTAACAATGTTGTGAAATTAAATAATTTTACATTTTCATATGTTAAATGTTTAGGATTTCCTCAGTTTCAAAATACTAATTATTCATAGTATGAGTTAATATAACTATGTATGAACTTAAAAGTTCCATTATCACGAGCTTATTTTAAGATTACTATTCATAATATTCAAGATTATTTTATTAAAATGGTTATAATACTTGTAACTCCAATAAAACAAGCACATATTTCAATGATCTTAGGGATCCTTTGGTTGATTTATATTGCTTCTAATACTTGTATCATTACTGACTTAATTTATAGGAAATGTTGAATAAAAGTTGTTTCATACTCAAATATATTGTAATACAAAATTTTGTCTGCTCACGTCATAGTTCAATGACGAACCAACCGTTATAAGTGGACCTAATTTGGCTCAAGGTTGAGTTTGCGAAAACCCAAAAATCCCTCAGACCTCAAAAGGTCCAAACATAACTAAGTCCAAATCTTCACATTGGCCCAACAACTAAACTTAAAAATCTCCTAAAGTACATCCTTACTCACTAAACAAACTCAAAATCATCCTAAACCAAAATGCTCGGAGTACTAATGTAGAAACTCAACATGCAGACTCCCTAGAGTATGGCGCTCAGTTTACAAACTCAGCGCTAGATGCCCATAAGTCAAGGCCTCTAATGCTCAGTTCCAACATTGGACGCCTATACCCAAAAAACGATGTACGTTTGAGTATTTTAACACACAACATGGGTGCTTGACGCATATGCCTTGTATTTGATGCTCGAACTTAGCATCTAGTGCTAAAAAATCAATCATTTTTGCGTATAAAAACCCCGAATTTTAGTGTCAAAAGTTCCATAAAAATTTCAAAGTTTAAGCATTATTACTTTGCCAAAATCACCTATAAAACATAATCAAAGAGCCTTCAACCACACTAAGGATCAATCTAAGGCAACCCTTGCCTCTCAAAGTAAGGAAAATAACTCCTCCTAAAACTCAACCAAGACTCAAGTAAAGGACTAATCCTTAACTATAACTGGTTAAGGACACTTCTAAATCTACATTTATATTTCATTTTACTTTATCTAATTTTACTCTATTCACTACTTTTCTTGATCCTTAGTAGTTTATATCCACTCAAGGGTTCAAGTTGATCCTTCTTTTATGTATTATTGTAGGGGATACAAACCTCCTTCTACATGAGCACCCTTTTTATTTCTATGTTCTTTGTTGAGCCTTGATCAACTAAAGAGACATCACTATTAATAGACTCTTATAATCAATTCCTATACTTTTAAACTTCATGTCTTTCTATTCATCAATGATGTGATTGATTCTGAGCAAACTCCTTCTTCACTAGCTTAAGCCTCTAAACCACAAATTGAGCACCATCATCAACAAATTATTCTCATAAAATGATCTTCTCCTAAATCTAAAATACAATCCCCTTCCTTTGCACTTTAGTCATTGTAATGCATTTATTTTATCTAATTTATTTCTTTTCTTTTACTTAGTCTATTATAAAGAGGTATGAGAAACCTTGAACCTCTCTAGACTTACTTAAATCTAACCTTTTTCATGAGCAAACCCTTAGATGTTCAACACACTTGAATGAACATTTAAGAGTCGTCCCAAGGCTCGTTTCTAGAATCATAAAGCATGCATATCTTAACGTTCATCTTATATAAGTCTCTGATATTTTGGGGCCAAATCATATGAGTCCTCTTAACTAAATCCTTATACTTAGTTGAAGTATGTCATAAAGAGTAACCACTTTAGGTTCAATTCTTCATTTGATCAGTAGATATCCAACTCATTAAATGCATTAATTATGCCTAGCATATTTAAATATTGCACCTATAATTACTTTATTTAATTAACATACTTTAAATTCCACACTTTTTTATATTTATACATAGTCCTTAATTTGTTGTAATTTGCATAATGAAATTTATCTTCTTACACCTAATCCAGACCTATAGAAGTGCAACAACACTTACTCGAAGAGTAGATTCTTGAGATGAGAAAGATGATGGTCTCTCAAGAAATATACGTGCTATGATTTTGCAAAACCTTTTCAAACATAAACTTCAAAACCCAAAATAAGATAAGGAGAAGTTATACATAATCCATGGATCACAAATATTCAAGACTAGTAGGTGCATAATATATACACATTTCCCCCCTAGTCAGACTCATTCATATGCATAATGATCAAACACCACTTATATATTTAACAAGGTAAAATGAAACTCTTTAATCTTGGCCTTGTCTTTCTCCACTTAGCATTGTAATACAAGCTCAATGGTCATGATTCTCAAAAGGGATATGCTTGGTTAAAAATTGGGTAGGGCGATGATATTTAAGAATGCGATGCTCAAGATAGATGTAATCCTATTACATAAACCAAATTTCGAATTCCAATTCATCATTATACCCTCCAAACTGCCATAACTAGCCTATTCTCTTATTCTTCAATTTTTTCCTTTTATTTTCTAGCTCTATTTTTCCATCATTTTTTTGCTATTTTTTTTACTAAGGACGGGTTAAAAATGAGCTAATCCAAAACTTTTTGGATTTGAATTGGTCCAACTTACCTTGATCTAAGTTTTCTAGGGAACAACTTCAACCTAGAATTGAACAATAATACCAATTTACCTTCTCATAATTCTTGTCTCACAATGTGGTTGTCGAGCCTTGAGCTCTCATAGGCATCGAGATGAAACTCAGCAAGTTCATGGAGCTATAGAAGTCTCTTCTTACTTGCTAACTAGCGATCAAAGTCGATTGGCCTAGAAAGCACAATGCTCCATTTCAACTAGTAAATGATTGCCTTCCCATACACAAGCGTAAAGGGGCTTGTTCCTATAGGTGTCTTAAAGGTAGTCTGATATGTCCATAAAGCATTGTCCAATTTTGTTGCCTAGTCTTTCCAAGAGTTTTTTATGGTCTTTTCTAAATAGCCTTGATTTCTCGATTAGACACCTTAACTTGGACATTCGTCTGAGGATGATAGGAATATCCTACCCTATGGTGCATGTCAAACTTCTTAGGCATGCTTCAAACTTCTTTTCCATGAAATATTTTCCTTCATCATTGATCAAAGCTCAAGAAATGTCAAATCTAGGAAAATGGTCTTCTTTAAGAACTTGTTTACCATGCAAGCATCAATAGTAGGGGATGCAACGGCTTCAACCCTCTTAGATAAGTTGTCCAAAACAACTAGAATATAAGTATCCCTATAGGAGGAAGGAAAATGACCCATAAAATCCGCACACTAAACATCAAAAACCTCAACCTCTAGAGTGTTATTGAGGGACATCCCGTTCCTCTTATAAATATTCCTAGTGTACTAATAACGATCACAAGATTATACAAAAGTATGAATGTCCTTAAATAGAGTCAACCAATAGAAACCACACTGTAGAACCTTTGCTCCCGTCTTGAGAAATGAAGAAGTAATCAAGGTTGACAATGAACCCATCCAATACACTAACGGACAAAATATTCAAAAAAAGGAAGAAGACATAGGCAAGCCAAACAAGAAAAGGAAAGTAAGTAACTCCAAATTACAAAAAAAAAAAAAAAAAAAATTAAACACTAATTTAAAATGACAAGTGCAAACCTAAAATCCATACCATGTAGTTTAAGACTTTAAGCGAAGTTTAGGGCAACAAAGTCAATAAAAGCAACAATATTAGGGCCACTAATGATTTTGGACCGTCCCTCTTTTTCTCTCTCGACTTTTGTTTTGATTCATAGTCCTTTCCTAGCCTCCCAAACATGGGGTGGTCCCCTATAATACTTCCAAAACTTTCCAACTACTGCAAAGATGACTTTTCTTTTGCAATTTTTATTTTATACTCGAACATCTCTTGCACTAAGTATGGAATATTATTTTCTGTGTTCACACTTGCACTTGATTCTAATATATTCTTAACCCATATACATGTATGTTCCGACTTTACGAGAATTAAATGACATATATTATATGGTGCATGTACAATGTAGTCAATAACATATACTCATCCACATGAGATTCTACTTAATCTCTTAGTTTCTGTTTATTTGCCTCATTTATATAAATTTACCTTATTAATTTTTAGTTGTTGGTGGGATCGTATATTATTGTTGTAAAAGTAGAATTTAGGAAAATTAGTAGTCTAATCTTACCCAATCAAAAAAAATATTACGATATTTTAGAGATAATTCAAAATAAAATATAGAACATTTTTTTGTAAGACGGAATGAGTATAAAAATAGAAATACGCGAAGAATTGAGAGAAAAGGAAATCAAAGGGACTAAGTGAGTATCATATGAAATGATTACTACAACATGCATCGATAGTTAGAAATATGCAAGCAACAACAAAATGTTTCAACCCCATTCCTTTGAAAAAAAAGAAGAAAAAACAATTGGCACGCCAAACCCCTGAAGTTGATACTATTCCAAATTCCAAGCAAGAAACCTCAAATGGGCAATGAGGAAATGACAAGGATTATAATCAAATTTGATGTGGATAGGTGGCGAAACTGATGGCTCTTTTGTTGTGTCTTGTGTGGCCTCCTCTCCCCTTTGCATAACCCCACCCCACCTTCCCAACCCTAATCCTAACCCCAACCCCAACCCCAATCATTTTTATGGCCAAATTCTAAGGTTTCCTCTCTAGTGGTGGATAGGGTTATTCTTAATGGCTTTTCTTAATGAATAACCTCAACTATGTCCCTAATGATTTACTATAAGATTTAATATCTTAAAACTGGTTGGGCTATTTTACACGTTACATGAATATGGTATATTATTTTAATTATATGATTACATTTATGCTTTTTATGATAATTGCGTCTATTTATGTTTTATTAGTACTTGTTTTTATAAGGTTTTACTTTTTTTAAAAGATAGGAAAGAAATATCTTACTTTCTAGGTCTCCCAAATATTGTCTCATTTGACTTTTCGCAGTCTTCAAGACACGGCTTTAAACGTTTTATTTTCAAACCGGTTAGACAAAAATTATGAAAGCTTGATATTCTATAAATTTACATTGAGATCCATTTAACAATGTCTCACTTAACTTGAATATATTATTTCTCATAACATGATAAGAATTAGTAGACAAAATTTTCGAAATTTAATTCTGTAAATAGAAATGAGGCAATTTTTGAGAGACGGGAAAAATAATAGTATCTTTAAAATAGTAAATCGACCAACTATATAAGCCAACTCGAAGGGAGGGGTTAAAGAAATCACAAGGTAAAATTCCTATCATTCATACCCATATTTAAATTATGTTTATTAGAGAATTTTTAATTGTTAAAGTGTAAGGGACTAAAATATAAAATATATTTCGATTCAGCATATTTTCTAACTAAGGCATTTTTTATACACTATGTTCAACATATAATTTCATCTAATAGTTGTATTTTACGGATTCAAAATAATAAAGATTATAACTACCGAAAAATAATTAATATGTGCCAACTACTACAAGTGGAAAAATTTGGATTGCATGGATCCATTATCATCACACATTACACCCTCATGTTACATATGGCTATATAAGTTTTGAGTGAAAAATCTCCCCCATTTCTTTTTCAAACTAAAATGACTCCACCATTTAACACATCTTAAATAGAGTACTACAGAAAGAAAAATAAATAAATGAAAGCCAAGTCAACAGAATTTTTGGAAACAAATACAAACTGAGAACATGAATCGTCAAGTACATGTTAAACTTTCTTAGAGTCAAAGCTTGACTTGAAGAAAGAATCTACAGAGCATATCTTACTTCAAGCTTACCGCCTAAACGACGACATTACAGCGCGCATTAGAATCAATTTTTTCTTGAGTTGGAAGAGTAAATAAATAAAAAAATTATATGTATCCTTAATAAAAGTTACCTTTTAATGAAACAAAAGTTACCTTTTAATGAAACAAAAGTTATTATTTTTGTTAGTATAAGCAATAACCTTATTATATATCGTATTCATACAACACCTTGCGGTAAAAAAAAAATCCTAAAACGAAACACATTGTTCTTCCACGGAAGACTATGTACGACAAGCACCAAGCAGTTGCATTGTACTTTCTCAATCAACATAAATTTTGCAAAATTATATGTCTCCATTTTTCTGGATTTTCTCCCAATAGTTGACAATAACTAATATTTTCTACATATGTTCATGGAAAGAGTGACTTGAAGTTTCAACTAAACACAGACGGACGGAAGTGTACGTACATATATAGTTAGGTTTTTCTCTAAAATTAGAATCCTTACAGCAATACCCAGGTACAGAAACCCATTTAGACACCCCGAAAACAAACACCAACCTTCTTGACTTGTCTACCATTCAACCTTCTTCCTTTCCATGGGGTGGATTGAGTTCTGTCAAAGTGTCAAATCCGATGACGAAACGAACCATGTTCGTTCTACGTAGTCATGTAGGGCTGACCGACGATCAATCGCAGGCGAAAACGGCACCACAACCAACCTCAAACAACGACGGAATTAGGAATTAATCTCGCTCGAACGACCAAGAAAACCTCGCTCGAATCACAACAATGGTACTAGTACTAGTAACACTAGCACATCTTTGTACTAATACTAAGCATGCACAATGAGCCTGTCTTACTTGTTACCTACGCACACCAACTTCCAAGGAACAACAACAACAACAACAACAAAAAGAAAAAATGACTTGTATCATAAGTGAAGAATGTCAGAAGCTGTTTTTTGTCATTTGTGTAAGGCAAGGGGATGATCTCTGGCGTAGGTAGCAGGGGTTAAAAGCAGAGGACAAGGAACTGATAGTAGTATTAACAGTTGGGATTCACAAAGTTTTTTATCTCTTCCATGAGCGTATAGAAGTTGTCATTGTTTGGCAAGAAGTAGAATCCTATTGTAGCTTGCTTCAAGTATAGCAGCTGCACCTCATGTCCTGCATTTTTAAGCCCTTCAACATACACCAATTGCCAATCTTGTACAAGGTCTAAACCGGCCACGACGATTAAACTCTTGGGGAACTTAATCCCCTTGAGTTCCCGCCCTCTAGGGCCGAATATATTGCTCGCCGGATGATCCCTATCCTCGCCCTCAGGGAGGTAAGCGCGCCAATACCAGTCGCGGTCTTGAACTGTAACGAAATATTTCCCGTCCAAATTCCTCTCTGATTCGGTCCTCTTTTCGCCACCAAACATAGGATGCAGCAGTACATTCCCGATCACCTCGACACCCTCCTCAGCTGCCCTGACTGCCACATGATGCGCAATGTTGCCACCAGAGCTGTCACCAGCCATATACAGATGAACCTTCCTGTTACTCTCTTTACCACTCTGCAGCCAAGGCCTTGTACTAACCCACTTCACAGCAGACCACCCATCATCGTATGCAGCCGGGTACCGATGCTCCGGTGATCTCCGGTAATTAACAGACACTACGACCGCCTTGCAAAGCCCAACAAGGCGGCGACATAGGGTATCATAGATAGCACTATTAGCTGATGAGTGAGTGAAACTTCCTCCGTGAAAGTAGACTATAACAGGTACTATTTCCTCAGTGCTAAGAGGGTTCTCTAGCTCTGCAACACCCCATTGTGCTGCATTTTCCGACGAAGCCGGCATATAAACTCTGTTAAATAGATTTGTAGACTTGTCCACAACGTCGAATGAGAATACCCCATCAACTGGGTTTGTATTAGGAGGCACTTTACGGTCCAAAAATTCGCTTAATTCTCTGTTAAATGTTCCATCTGGCCGGCGAAGGAGATTGTATGCTAGCTTGAAGTTTGATATCAGAATCCATGTATTTAATGGTACCACTTTCTGCAACCAAACATTATCATAAAATTTCTATTAAATTATGGACCAATCATGCTCAGATAAATCTAGAAATATGAAGAAAAATCCATTAAAAAACAGGAAGAAAAAACAAAAAGGGGCTGATGAGACAAGAAAATTTGGGGAAATTTATATGCACAAAAATAATGATCAGTAATCAAATGAATCAAAACAAGACAATAAAACAAAGAAAAGGGGGAACTAAATATAAATGTATCAAATCATAATAATAAAGTCCAAACAAGTTATATGTTGGAGATGAAGTGCTCTTATATCTTAATCTTGACTTTCTAAACCAAGCAAGACCAACCCAAATTTGGAAAAATTTTACAAACACAAATATGCTGATTCAAACATGGAAAACAAAGTTATAAAAATGAAAAATCAAAATTTCTCCCTTAAGAAACCCCAACATCCTACTTTCTTCTAGGACCCAGATGAAGAAAAACAAAAAAACCTTTTTTTTTTCTTTTACAAAATTGAGGAAAATAATATAAAACCCATTACAAACTAAACAAAAAAAAAAAAAAAAAAAACCCAGACCCACAATTTAAATCCTTCAAAAATTACATTAAAAAAAATATTAATGTATTACCTTGCATTCATTGACGTTGATTTCATTACTACCAGCCATATCACACACTATAAAATAAAAATAAAAAATAAAAAAGATTTTGTAAATTATTCTTCACTTTTGATTAAAATCAATGATCTTTTGCTGTACTTCAAGAAAAAGGCTTGATTTTGATGTGAATCAGAGCAAAGAAACAGCCACAGCCATGTTAGGTATCTTCAAGCGCATACAACTTCGATCAAAGTGCAGAGAGAGAAAGTAGAGAGAGAAAGCAAGAGGGAGAAAATAAGGTAGAAATGGAGGAAAAATTTGAGGAAAAGAAGGGGAATTTAAAAGGTAGAAGAAAGTGTAAGCGTATAGTCAAAGGGGAGCGACGGTGGTGGACGGAGGATGAAGGAGAGGGAGAGGGAGAGGGAGAGGGAGAGAGCGAGTGACGACAAAACGGGGCAGCCGATATAAATTTTTTTTTTTTGCGGGGCCCGCGTTATTCTTTTATTTTATAAAATTGAAATAAATGTAAGATTAGAGGAATGAGTCACTTGGAAGTTGGAAGAGTGGATCCGAATTTGCGGTTTTTTTTTCCTTTCTTTTTTGGCTCTTTGTCCAACAGTTAAAGGCGTGCATTTAATTGTCTTATCTTTTTCTTAAAAAAAATTATTCGTTTTTTGTATAAGCTAAAGAAAGAAAGAAAGATTTAAGTAAATGTTTTAGTTCGGCTAAAGTCCAAAATCTCGAATGTAAGGTTGGTGGAAATTAGAGTATCGGTTTTTACCCAAGATAAAACCCTAAGGTACTTCAGTTGGTTGGTAAGTTGTTTCTTAAGGGTTGTAAATTTATAATAATATTTTCTTCTTCTACCCATTTTTCCCCTTTCCTCCTATAGATGGTTCTTATATTTTATGTTCTCTTCTTATGTCCAAGATTGTAAATATGACGAATAATTGTGATATTGGTTTGTCGATAAAGATTAATATAAAGTTGGAACAGACTTATATTTCTCAAATAAAGACAAATGAATCATATGAAAATCATCTTTATGACTATAACAAATCATCAATGGCCTTTTTGAAAGGTTATGTATTTCAGCGGTTTGTGTGGGAGATGTGTTGTAATACGAGATCTACTCAATGATCATAATTTTGATAAATGATTAACTTTATTCGAGTCAATTGTTACATATTTATTAAATTCAAAATTCTATTGAATTTGTCGTATGATGATTTATTAGTAAACTAATTTATTTATTAATGTCCAAAATATAAGGTATGTTTAATTAAACTTTTTTTTTTTTTAAAGAAGTGTGTTAGTTTAACTTAATTTGACTTGTTACAAACAAAAAGACATAAGTATTTAGTTTACCTTATTTTGACTTGTTACAAATAAAAATACAAAGTAAGCTATGATGACCTTGGTTAATTATAAGCTCGAATGAGTTTAAACACTCTATTCACATGAGTTTCAAAATTTTACAGATCGATTTATTTTGTATAGACTTATATTCTTTATCCCTGCTTGAGATTAATTGCATCATTTTAGCTTTTGCACTATATATTAACTCACTTTAACTATAGGGTACCTTTTTTATTTTTACTAATATTTAAAAATTAAATATTATCATGTAAATATTGTTAAATTTGTCTTAATATGTATTTTTGTGATATTTAATTTTTTTTTGTAATATCATTATCAATGATGTTATTGTGATTGTTGGTTCAATTTTAAATTCAAAAATTAAGATATGGCTAAATCTTACGATAAAGACCTAACTCCTACAGTTCTAGGGGTGGAACATGGATCAGATCGGGTCGGGTTTGTATTCGGGTCACCTACTTTCAGGTGAGCTATCCTACAATTCAAACCTGATCCATTTAAGTTTTCGGGTTGAAATTCCCAACCTGAACATAACCCATTTAATTTCAAGTCGAATTCGTGTCAACCCATTTAAGTTTTTGTGTTGAAAATCTCAACCCTAACCTGCTATTTTTGGATCGGTTCGAATCGACTTTCGGGTCAGATCAGTTTTTGTCTCCCCTGTACAGTCCTGATCAAGAAGTCAAGAAAACGCCATCAAGTTAGGTTTGTGGGCCGTGACTACCGCTAGAGGTGGCCACCGGACCGGTTCCGGGCCCGGCTGGGGTGAATTGATTTGTACCGAATTGAACTAAATCGAAAACCAAATCGAACCAAATTAACAAATTGAATCGAATTCACGAATCGAACCGAATTCTGAATCCAACCGAATTAACGAACCGAATCAAACTGAATCATAATCGAATCAAAACCGAATCAAACCGAATCAAAACCAAATCAAACCGAATCAAACCGAATTTCACATAATGCCATTAGAAATCAGAAGAAATGAATTGTTTCGAAAATAATTAAATATTTTTATTTACGAATCACATAATGACATTCGTTATAAACTTTTATATTCGACTAATCACATTCATTTTTCATTTCTTTTGTCAATATTTTTCATTTTTCATTACATATTTACATAAATTACATATATTACATAGAATCACAAAAAGACATAATCATATTTGATTCATATAAACTAAATTATATTCAGCTAAACTAACATTTATTGATTCATATAAACTAAACTATATTCAACTAAACTTACATTATTCATATAATCTAAATAAATTAACATTTATTGATTTATATAATGAATAAACTAAATTATATTCAACTAAACTAACATTTATTGATTTTTATAAACCAAATTATGTTCAACTAAACTAACACTCATATAAACTAAACTAAGATTCAACTAAACTAAAATCCCGTGATTTATCTAAATTAAACTATATTCAACTAAACTAATATTCATATAAACTAAATTATGTTCAAGTAACTATATTAAACTAAATAACATTCACTAATTCATATAAACTAAACTATATTCAATGAAACTAACATTCATTGATTCATAGAAACTAAACTATATACAATTCAACTAAACTAACATTTATTGATTAATATAAACTAAATTATATTCAACTAAATTAACATTCATGTAAACTAAACTATATTTAACTAAATTAATATTTATCAATTCATATAAACTAAACTATATTCAACTAAACTAACATTAATTAATTAATATAAACTAAATTATATATAGTTCAACTAAACCGACATTCATTGATTCATATAAACTATACTGACATTCATTGAAGTATAACATCAATTTTATCTTAAAAGTTTGTACAAATCCGTATAATATTTATGTAGTATGAATTATGAAGCCAATATTATCTTGATATTTACTGATACTAACTTGAACATGTACGTGGTAGAACCGTAGAAGTATATCACTAATATTATCTTGCCCAACAGCTCTCTAATCATATTATCAGAAACATCAGCAAATTGGAGAGACAAAATAGTGCTCAAACACACCGGCAAAGACCCATATATGAATAATTTGTTAGTTTTATTGACATTTATAATATGGAATTGATAATTTAGCTGAAGCCCATTCTCATATTATAGCTTTCTTGAGATTATCTTATGCACAATATAAAACAAGAAATATTATACTAATATTATCTTATGCACAATATAAAATTAGCAATATTATCTTGATATTATATTTACGCTGTAGAGATATTATAAATTAAACTAACATTTATATAAATTAAACCATATGCAAATCAACTAATATTCGTATAAATTAATTTCTATTCAACTAAACTAACATTTATATAAACTAAAATACATTTAAATAAACTAAATTTTATAAAACTAAAAGATTTAGGCGGACCAAACCAAATCAGTGAGCCGGGCCGAACCGAATCGTGGGCCGAATCGAATTTTTTTCTCGAACCAAATCGAATAGGGTTAGGGTTGGAAAAACTGGATTCGGATTCGACCCACTTTTTTAGCGGACCGAACCGGGCTTGGCCCGATTCATTGGCAGGCCGGTCTAGTCCAGGCCAAATGCGGGCCGGGCTGAACCGGCCCAGTGGCCATCTCTAACTACCGCTATCATAACCCATCCACACTCAAAATGACCCGAACCCAAATTAAATCGATTATACAGCTATGAATTGGACCCTTGACAAGGTACCTGACCGGGAATGTGGGATTAGCCAAGGTTGTTTGGGCTGAACATGGCCCCACTATACACACCTCTATGGCTCTATCTATACCTCCCCCGAATTTCCAATCTAACGAACAAGCGAAACGCAGAGATTAAGACGCAATACGACACTGCAGACACAACTTCATCCTTCTCTGCTACTCCAAAGGTTAGTCAAATCACTTCGTCTCAGCCGAGCCGAGCCGGGCCACGCTTGAGCTCGTAGTTCGGGAATGTCAGGGTTTAGTCATCTTGATGATTTTGAGATGGTAGCATTTCTGGTGATATCATTCTGTTATGATTGTTTACTTTTGTATGTGAAGCTGATAAAAAGTGTACTCATTTTCGCAGTTTCCAAATGAAACCTTGGCTTTCGACTAATCTGCAGCATGCATCAGTGCTTAATCCAATGAATTCCTGCTATAGTGTAAACGTCCATTCCCACTTTAAGCGCCCGTTTTCATGCTTCATTCTAGTTGTTACATTTGATTTTAGTTTGTTGTCCTTTGATGCCAAGATTTCAATATTGCGCCGTTTTCATGCTTCACTCAAATTGCAACTTCAGTTACGTTTGATTTTAGTTTTTTTGTTCTTGGATGAGGATTTCAATATTCATGGTTTCGGTTTACTGGCCAACTGGGGCTTTTTCAGGGTGGTGCTTGCCTTCTCAAGAATTCGTTTGTTTAATCAGAGTTCATCTTCTTGCAGGGGAATGTTTTAAGTACCACAGAGCTCAATAAATTGTCCTCTTCGTGCGTCAAATGTTTGAGGATGCGAAAATGTACTTCGTTTTGGAAGCCGCTAAGAAATCTTTTTAGCCATGGCCAAATATTGTAAGTTGTTTTCTGGCTATTGTCTTTTGTGCGAATCAAAAGTTTTACAATATTGAATTTTCATATGGTAAAATGGTTATGCTTCATTTGATGCTTGTGTTTGATCGATTAGATATTGCTGAATGCTTAGTTTACTTAACCCCGTTATTGTTGGGGTGGTCGTGAGAGAAAAATTGTGGTCCCCTATACCATTTTTGGCCTGAGGAAAATGCAAGGGACAAGCTAAAAAGGTGTTGGGGGCAAACAATGAGGGACGGAGGGAGTATTGCAATGGGTGTCTGAGGCTCCTATGCAAAGAATGGCTTTGTATGTTTACAATGTCTTTGACTGTTTTGCCTACTTAAAGACTTTCCATTCGAGGAACTTGCTTTTTCCTTAATTCTTCATTCCTCAACTTACTCACAAAGTTGTACAGCTAACAATGCATTGTCATTTTTCGGTGCTTCTTCCTGGTACACCGTATCACCGTGCAAGCTGATATAGGTCAGAGACTAGACAAGGTTTATGAAACTGACATTTAAAAAGAGGTGAGAATGAGTCTTATTTGCTAGAGTGCAAGACCACAACGCAAACAAGTAGGATCTATACAAACTTTTATATTGAATAGGATAGTTGCCATTCTTATTCATTTTAAAATAGTAAGCCTGCATACAGAACTAGTTTAAGAATATTTATTTGACCCCATACCTATCTTTGCTAGGGTACTTTTATCATGGGGCTTTTAATTTAAATTTAGCCGTTCATGTTAGTTTTATATCCCTCAGGATGCATACACCAATAATGGCTGCACTGCAGTGACCTTATCCTACACAGCATATATTAGTTCTCTGCCCAACTTGTACACATGATCAATCCACTGAACCCTTATTGTTGACCTTGAAAGCAGTGTTCCGTACACATTTGGATAATAGTTTGTTTTTTCATCACACATTAAGGAGTTTTATATCATATTAAGATTTGGCATACAAAGTTAAACTCTAGTTAATCCAAGCAACTAAAGGAACTTTTTAACTCAACAACTTTTCCTTCCTAGAAAATTGTCAATAGATAGAAACGATCTTGTACATGTGAGGAATCATATACTTTAATGATCAATAGGTTTGAAGAGTAAGGAGCACTAAATATATAGGCTGCACCCTAATGTATGGGCCGCATTTGGCAAATTAACAAGTCACAATCCATTGCCCTCGGCTTTTTGGAAAGACAAAGAAACTATATAGGTAAAGACATGTAGAAACCAGATATCTAGAGGGAGTGAGAGTCTATAATAAGGACTAGAACAACCCTTGCTTTAGTCTATCATGTTTAGTTGTAGTTCTTTTGAGGAAATAACTCAAAACAATGAAGGGGGAAATCTTTCAATTATGTGTGAGCTAGAGTAGAGTTGAATGTAAACACAATGGGGTAGTTAGAAATGTCTAGAAATGGAACCAGTTCCTCATACCGAGCCTTAATTCCAATGTTTAGGGGAATATGGAGTTTCATGATGATTATTATGTTCAAGTTCCAAGAGTTACTGGACATGGAAGAGGTTCTAGCGGAATACAATCAAGTATTGGGGAAAATCGAAAGAGAGAGGCAAAAGGCCCTTTTCTTAATCTAATCGACATTAGATGATGAGATTTTCCCTCAAATTGCTGCTGTGTCAATCTCCATGTAAGTGTGGGAGATCATTAAAAAAGAATATGAGATCATTAAACAATATGTGCTTCAATGAGGTGATTAGTTAGTTTCGAGTGTGCAGGAGTTAGTAGTTTAGTGCTTAGAAAAATTTTAGTTGGTGGGTTTAGTTGGTAAATGATTTTATACATAATATAAGGAGTGAGATTACGTTTTCCTAGTTTTCAACTTTTCTAGTTGCTTCTATTTTATGTAGATGCATTGTATTTCATTTCTCATTAGATTAAAGTAAATATATTTTGTTGCTATTAAAGAACTTTTTCTTTTTATCTATGCTTTATGTAACTTAAATATCCAGACCTAGGTTTCAGTTAAAAAAAAGTGATATATTGTAGTAAAACAAAGCTTAGATAAAGAAGTTTCTTAAATATCATTACAAAATACTTAGTTCAATCCAATGATAAACAAATACAAATATGCTCTTTATAAGAAAGTCTAAAATAGAAAAGCTGATATGTAATGAAGCATATCCCAGTCCTAAGATAATGCATAAAATGATTGACGAACTAAACCCACTAAGTATAGTTATTCCAAACACTAAGCTAGTAATTGCTAAGCACTAAATAATACTAGTTTGAAGCACATATTTCAACATCCTCAACACAAGATTATTGACGTTAGACATACTCAAGTCCTCATAAGCTAGAGCTCCAAGCATTAGAGTGATAGGACTCACATCAGGCCATCAATGACTATAACTTATAGGAGGAGAAGGGGTCGTGCAGATCAGAGGCTGACAAAGTAGGATGAGGCACAAGATAGCGCTTGAGAAGTGCATTGCTAGAATAAAGCGGTAAAGAGGTGCAACGTATGGCTGGACAACTTTTATACTATAAATGGAATGCTGTAATTATTATAACAGAATGTTATATAGTTTGTTCCAAACGTTTGTTACAAAGTGGTTATCTAAAGTAGTATAAGAAGGGAATATTGTAAGCAAGCATCATCAGAAAATATTACACAAAAGTAATTTCCTCTTGGAGGCCCCCTACTTCTCGAATTGTAGGATTTTCTATTGCTTCTTCTCTGTCTCTCCTTTCTCTTGTTTTCTGGCTTTTCCCAATGCACCATCAATTCCACAACCATGCTCTTACCATTTTGGTATCAGAGCAGGTGAGGAAGGGTTACGGAAATTATTATTATAAAAAAGTAATAGTGAGGAAGAGTAATGACACCCACACACTTGCAAAGGATGGACCAATTTGAAGCCGATACCAAAGCAATAAAGATGAAATTCACCGAACAAAGGGCAAAGGTGGTTGATAGTTTAGAAAGGATGGAGGGAAGGATGGAGAGAAGGATGGAGAGGAGTAGATTGGATCAGGAGTCGATGATTAAACAAATACGTTTGGAGCAGAAGTAGTTATGGGTGAAGGTGGGAACACAACCGCCACCAACGGGTGAGCCAAAGCAAATGGGGGAACAATCTGTGCCTCAGGATGGGAGTCGCGGATGGGAGTTGTGCAGGAGAGGAAAGTGGAGGATCAGGGGGTAATTGGAGGTTTAAAAAACTAGAGTTACCGTTATTCGAAGGAGACAATCTAGACGGATGGATTTTGAGAGTGGAGAGGTACTTTGAATTTTATAGGATGAATGAAGAAGAGAGATTGGAGGCGGCGATTGTATCATTGGAAGGCGATGCCCTATTTTGGTACTAATGGATTCACAAGCGTAGAGCACTGAGATCATGGGGGAGCTCAAATCCATGTTGTTGCATCAATTTCGGGTATCCTCTATGGGATCACTCTACGAGCAGTGGATTGATCATCATCAAGAGGGCTCATTGAGTGACTATACGCGATGATTTATCAAATTAGTCGCACCCTTGGAAGGGATGACAGAGGAAGTCATGAAGGGAAGATACATCACATGGCTTAAGGAAGATATTAAGGTTGAAATAAGAGTGTTGTGCTTTCGTTGCGACGGAAAGTGGAGTGTGAATCACCATTGTAGTAGGAAGGAATTAAGTGTGTTGATGGCTTAGGATGAAGAAGCTGAAGATTGGGAAACTAGTGAGCCGGAGAATGTGACAGAGGAGGGTAATGTTGGGGGTGAGATTGAAACAACGTACCCAACAATATCCTTAAATTCGGTGTTGGGCATCACAAATCCAAAAACACTCAAACTGAGGGGATGGGTGAAGGGTCAAGAGGTAGTTGTGATGATAGATCCAAGGGCCATGCATAATTTTATCTCTCAAAAGGCGGTGGAACGTTTGGAGTTGAGTGTAGCTAGCACTCAGGCATTTAGAGTCTCCTTGGGTACAGGGGAAGCTGTATAGGGGAGGGTATTTGCAAATCAGTGACTCTCCAATTACAGAGCATAAATATAGTCGAGGAATTTCTTCCTTTGGCTTTGGGTAATTCCGACATGATTTTGGGAATTCAGTGGATTAGGAAATCTGGGAACAATGGCTGCGAATTGGAAAACTCAAACTCTACGTTTCCAGGTTAAGGGAGGACGGTCACAATACAAGGGGAGGATGAGATCGACAAACCGGCGTATGACATGCTTAAGGCTGTCATCATTCAGTTGCCCTCAAGCCCTTTCTCTAGTCCGATTTTATTAGTCAGAAAAAAGGATGGATCTTGGAGATTTTGTGTAGACTATCAGGCATTGAACAATGCGACGGTCTCGGATAAGTTTCCCGTTCCTGTTATAGAGGAGCTATTGGATGAATTGAGGGGAGCCACCATGTTTTTAAACTCGATCTTAAGTCCGAATATCATCAGATCAGGATACGCAAGGAAGATGTTCCAAAAACAGCCTTCCGCACTCATGAGGGACATTACGAATTTCTTGTAATGCCATTTGGTCTAATGAATGCTCCAGCGACATTCCAAGCGTTGATGAACTCTGTCTTCAAGCCGTTCTTGTAGAGGTTTGTCTTAGTCTTCTTTGACGATATTCTAATCTATAGTAAGGGCAAGGAGGAAGATCAGCAACATGTAGCTACTGTGCTTGACATTTTAGCTCAACACTCTCTCTTTTTGCAAACCGAAATATGTGTAAATTTGTTAAAACTGAAATTTCATACTTAGGTCATGTCATCTCTCATGCCGGGGTTGATGTGGATCCGTCGAAGATCGAGGCAACGTTACACTGGCCAATACCCAGAAACCTCAAAAATCTACGTGGATTTGGCCTCACGGGTTAATACCGGAAATTCATTGTAAATTATGCCTCCATTGCTGCACCTCTCACCGATCAATTAAAGAAGGACAATTTTGGTTGGTCTTAAGAAGCAACTCAGGCTTTCAATATGCTCAAAGAGGCAATGACCAAAACTCCAATCCTTGCATTACCCGATTTCCAAGGTGACTTTATAGTGGAAATCGATGCCAGTGGGTGTGGGGTCTGGGCCGTGTTATTACAATATGAACACCCTATAGCCTATTTCAGTTGATTGTTGGGAGTGCGGGCTAGGACCAGGTCTATCTACGAAAAAGAGCTTATGGCAATCGTTATGGCTGTCCAAAAGTGGTGACATTATCTCTTGGCAGGAGGTTTGTGATTAGAACCGACCAACAGAGTTTGATGTACTAAATGCAATAAAGGGAAGTTGGCTCCGAGTATCAAAAGTGGGTCAGCAAATTGCTTGGATATGATTTTGAGATTTGTTATAAAACAGGAGCTTCTAATAGGGTGGCCAATGCTCTCTCTAGGGAATTTGCTGATCAATTAGAGCTAAGTGCATTGATTAGTAGCAGGATTATTGCGTGGGAGGAGTTAAAGAAGAGTCTGGACTTAGACCCATTCATTCTGGGAATCAAGAAAGCTGCTGAGGAAGGTTGTTCTCTACCGAGGGGGTTCTCACTTGAACATGGTATACTCAGGTTCAAGGGGAGGATCTTGTTACCTTTTACATCTCCAATGGTGAACATATTATTACAGGAATATCATAATTCCCTAGTGGGCAGTCATTTGGGAGATTTTAAAACGTATCAAAGATTAGCCATGGATTGGTTTTGGCCGGGCATGCATAAGTCTATCTGGAAGTATGTTCAGAAATGTGAAATTTGTCAACAGTAGAAGTACTCCACCCTATCTCCTTCTGGGTTATTACAACCTCTACCGGTCCCTGCACAAATCTGGGAAGATGTATCGATGGATTTCATCGAGGGAGTACCAAAATCTAAGGGCTAGACAGTAGTGCTAGTTGTTGTTGACAGATTTTCTAAATACGCACATTTTCTAAAGTCAGCATAAGATCAGTTTTTAGGAGACATTTAGGTGGACCACCTTTCCACTTGTTATGTCTTAAAAATCATAAACATAATATAATGTTAGAGACGATCTGCCTTCCTTCTATAAAGTCCCTTTAATTAGAAGAAAATAATACTACTTTTCTGGACAATCTACTTCAACCAAGTGACAAATGATTTTGTCACATTTCAAAATGGTAAAGTAACATGATATAAGTGCTGCAGAGCCTCACACACATCTTATCATATTCAGAGAAAGGAGTAATAAGAAGAAAAACGGGATGTAGAGCTTCTGGGATAGTAGGAACGATATGTATCACAGAGAGCTTAACAACTTTCTCTTGAAGTATTCTGGTAGTACCTATCAACCTCGCATTTGGCTTATGGAAAGACCCCGTTTTCATCAAATACAGAATATACTATATACAGATTACTTGCCATCCTAAGAAATATATGCTAAAATGACAGTTTAGCTTCACCCATCAAGGAATCTTGAGCCATATAACAATTTTTTTTCTCAAATACGAAATGTTTGTATGCTATTTTGGACTAGCAAATTCTTGAGACGTCACTGTAGAGTTATCATACTTTTGGTTAGATCTCCATGGGACGGTCAAATATCTTCCTCACCCTTGATAAAGTCGGTTAAAGTATTGACCTCATATTGTTTTACTGAATTCAGGAAAGTAAATTTGTACTCATGGTTAATATTGGGGCATATTATGTGTCTACCCTAGTGGAGTAATTTCAGTTCACAGTTTTGAGGATAAACAACGTTGAGCTTATGATCTTGAGCTAACCTTTAGGAAGATAGACTGATTGTTGCAGATATTTCTATCATCAAATTCTTTTAATTCTCTTTCTAACACAACTGGGGGTGTGGGGGCACAATAAGAAAGACCTTTCAGTGATAAATACAGGTTGATTGAAACAGAACTTCAGAAGGTTGAAACTGAGATTCTGTGCTCAAATCCTCGAACAGTTTAGCAAGTCTCTAGTGATACTATCTCCATGTATGAAGTTTCCCTTTGAAAAGGTTATAACAGGTTTTCCTGTTTCAAACTTGTCATTATGAAGTACTCTCATTCCAGACTCTGCCTTATTTCTCAATGTCTTCCAGCTGCTTGTTTTGGCTGGGTTTGTTGATAGATACCTTGTGTCACTGATGTGCTTAGGAGTTAGGGCTTAAAATGAAGTTTGCAGCTTTTCAAGTGTTCTGATTTTTGTAGGTAAGTGATAGATTAGTTATCTCTGCTAGATTGTCCCATAAGCTGTCGGGGATCGATTTTTTATTTGCTATATCACCATTATTTGGACTACATTACTTAAGAATCCAACTAACACTGAGGGAAAACCCTGGGAAAAGATGCCCGAGTCTGACCTGGATTATTGTTCATTTGCGGTACTATTGGCTACTTTCAGGTAGTAGTATACAACTGAACCTTTATATTACTGTGGTAGTTATCGCTTATAAGCTCTGAACCTCAATATATTGTATCATCGGGCTCACATTATTAAGCAGTCATGTAAACTTGATAGCAAGAGTATCTTTTGTTTTTTTTAAAAAAAAGTTGTTGATGTGTAGTTGTCTACCCATGAGTTACTGTCATGCTAATAGGACAAATGATATACTGGAGTATGTTTGAGAAAATGATATTATTGTTTAGGGAAATCCAACTTCAAATCATTAAGTGTACGAACCCATTCTTGACTCCCTCCAGAGGACTAGCTTGAGATGATTGGTTTTTACATGTCAAGCTAGCTAAAAATGACATGACCCATTAACTGTTATTCTTTGTTATGATGTTTTCTGTAATTCCCATCACAAGAAAGAATGTAACTCTATTTAGCGTCCAGTGCAGCATCTAGTATAAGAGCTTCTCTCTCTTCATTTCAACTATGTAAAGCGACAAGTGATGATTCAGGAAGAGCTGTGAGTGGTGAAAGCATTTTGTTGAATGAGCAGAGCTTGGAGCGAGAGTTAGAAATTGCGATTGAGCAGGAAAACTATGCTGAAGCTGCTAGGATACGAGACAGAATACAAGTTCTTCAAAAGGACAGTGAGGCATCTGTACTTGCTGCAAATGCTCGGTTTTACAATGCCTTTAGAACCGGAGACCTCGCTTCTATGCAAGCCCTTTGGGCTAAAGGGGATAACGTGTGCTGCGTACATCCTGGTGCAAGTGGCATATCTGGTTATGAACTTGTTATGCGAAGCTGGGACTATGTCTGGGTAGACTATGAATTTCCTTTGGATATTGAGCTAAGAGATGTTCAGGTGCATGTGAGAGGAGATGTTGGATATGTAACTTGTGTTGAATTGGTTAGAACTAAAGGCAGCAGCTGGGGAAGACAATTTGCTACCAATGTTTTCGAAAGAGTTGATGGTCATTGGCTTATTTGTGTTCATCATGCTTCTGTTGTTGACTTGTGATGTGAGCGGTGTAATGAACTGGTAACAAATGATTTACACTCAGCAGTGCCTGATGTTGTACATTGTACTTCATATTCAGTACGCCTCTTAGTTAGTACATGTGCAATCTTTTGTAGACGATTATAGATACAAGGTAGTGGGAAATGATTTTTGGCACACTCCCTTGAGATTAGAGTGCAGAAAGCTAGAAGGGGATTTGCCAATAACAAAGATTGGTCTGTTAAAATCAATTTCCCCAGGTATTTTATTATTTGTGCTGTGTTGAACAATGAGCTTATTTGCACTTCCATTTCATTTTTGCAAAGCCTAAATATGTGTTGCTCATGTCATTAATTTTTATATATATATATATATATTTTTAAAAATTTTCTGCTTTGTTTGGTTTCATGTAAAGCGTGATAGCCGTTTCCAAAACAAGACTACCCTATTGACTGTACGATTCTATGGGATTCTACCATTCAAACTTTACTTTTTCTCCCTCTTCTGCCATTACCATTGGGCTCCATATCCTCTCTTCCATTGGGCGCCATTGGTGATGCTTACCTAAGAATCACCATCGTTGTGATATCACTGGGGATAAATTAGATGGTTTTTATATATGGGCTTTATAGTTCTAAGAATTTCATTCTTAAGTTTTTTAAAACCCCTTATTTTATTCACTTATAAAATAGCTAAGTCGTTTGATTCGTGGATTAGAGGATCTATCGAGTGAATTTTGAAGGAACATAACTTTAGCTATGAGGCTTTGAATGGCGTGAATTTTTTTTCAAACTATATGTTTTTCAAAATCTACCATGCTCCATGTTTTAGACGAAAGGAAAATTGCCTACTAATTTGGAAAAAAAAACATTAGAAGAAAAATTGTGAAACCTTTTCAATTATACTTACTAGATAGTGTTTCATACTAATTTTAAAATAATTAAATCATACTAATCAAGTAAATTTGTTCATATTTATTAATTCTAAATACATCATCATGAATTAATTATTTTCATTAGTAAAAATGTGTTAGCTTTTAAAATTTATTTATTCTAATTTATTTTATTTTTGAATTTTGTAAAAAAAATAATTTGAATTTTGTTATAAAATAAAATTATTATCAATAATACTTCCTCCTTTTTATTTTGTTTGTTTTATTTAGAATATTTCATTTGATGAGTGAGAAAGGTAAATATGATATGGTTGATATATATAAGTTATAACATATTTATGTGAAATCTTGTTAGATTCGTCTCGAAGTATAATTTTTTAATATGCAAATTTTTATATATTTTTTCTAATATGTATTTATAGATAGATATTACAACTATACTATGTGCTTTAAAAACTGTGCAAAAAAAATAAATGTGATAAACAAAAGAGAACAGAGGGAGTAGTTATTAATTACCATATAAATAAATTATAACTAATAACTACATAGTAAACATATATGTGTAATTATATATATATATATTTATATTTATATTTATATATATGTATGTATAATTATAATTATTATAGTACTTTATCCATGGATGCATGTTTTTAGTCCTTGTATAATCCTAAACAAATACTCCCTCCATTCTTTTTTGTTCTTTTCATTTTTCCTATTCGAAAAATTCAAAATGTTGTTCTCATTTTGAATCTTTTTATTTTAGTTTAATATTGTGATTGAGTGAAAAAGTTAGGTGGAGATCACTATCCATGTGATATGTAGCCATTGGTTAATTATTTAATTATTTAATGTCATAAATTTTAGAAATTCCACTACTTATTTAATGCTCAACCCACTTGTATTATTTTTTTAGTAGAATCTATTCTTATTTTTAAATTGATTTAAATTATTTTATAAAATCTTAATGATATTTAATATTATCTCGATTCTTCCCTGATTCCAAAAGAGAAGGAAAAAAAGAACAGATGGAGTATGTATCATACAAATAATTACATAGGTTGATTGTATCAATAACAATTATTAATTTCTAAAAAATATGTAAAATAATTATATTAACATGTTACATGTATTAGTAATAGTCATTAATTCCTAAATAAATATGTATAATAATTATAATTAAACATGTTGCATGTATCAATAATAATTACTAATTATAAAATACTAAGATTTTAAACTTGAATATTAATTATTGTTCTAATAATCATATACTAATTATTTATCTAATTTTCTTATTTTTTTATCAACGAACATTTTAAAAAAGGACTATACAGTTCCATATGCTACATATGGTTCCTCCATGGAAGAACCGTATGCCACATATTTTCATTCCCTTCTCCTTCTTCCTACAATCCAGTTCGTAAACACATGTAAAATTAAAGAGGTAAGGGCAATATGGTCAAATAAGATGTAAAATACGTAATTTATATGAACGATAGATAGAGATTAATGGGAGGCGTTTAAAATGTGAATCTCTAACCACTACCCATTAATATATTTGTCGCACGTATTTTGCACCTTATTAGACACCATTGCCCTTACCCATTTAATTCACAAATTTCTACTATTCTACCCTATTTTCACTCCTATCTAACTCACTCCTCTCATTTTTTCTACATATCCCAACCATTACTCTTTTTAATTCAATTCTTAAATAACAAAACACCAATTCTCATAACCACCATAACACCAACTCCTCAAATCAACACTACAACCTCAATTCTACACCATGTTAGTAGAAGGATGGGTAAATAACTATCTCATAATTTAAGTGAAAGATTAAGCAAGGTTGTGAGGAAAGCATTGAAGGCAATCACAGGTTCTTCAAAGGAATCAATTGTGTGTTTTGTATTCAATTTTTGTTATATTTTCTTCAATTGTTGATATGTAGATCTAGGTTTTAGATGTTATATTGTTGTTGGGAATCAGTGGTACGGTTACGGTGTTTTTGAATTGACTAAGAATTTATTGAGATGTTGTATGAATTTGTTGTGTTATTCTTTAATTTATGTTGTTGTTAGTGTTCTTCGTTGGTTGCTCTCGAAAGTTTTTGAAATCATCAAATTGGACAATTTCACTATGGAGGAATATATTTTTTTTTTGAAAAAAATTAATTATTATATATATTTAGATATTAATAATTATAAATTTTAAAAATAATCCAAAATAGTTTAGTAATTAATATTGAGTAGTTAGTAATTTTAGTTCGTATATGTTTAGTAGTGAATAATTGCAATTGACATTTATAGAGTAATTAATATATATTGTATGTTCCATTATGAAGATTTTTTAGTAGTTAATATTTATCATTAATAATAATTTATAATTTTTTTTGGTATTGTTAAATTAATAATTATTGCATGACAAAGTAATTTATTATTTTTAACTTAATAATTAGTATTGATACATGTAATATGTTAGGTGATGTGTATAGGAATTATACATTCATGAATAGGTATACATAATTAGTAATTATTAATTATAACTAAAAACAATGTATTCTAATAATTTTAAGTGCACAAAGCGAATCCGTGCACAACTTTTACTATGATCGACTACTAATAATTATTAATAATAGTTTAGTAATTAATAATTAGTAGTTAGTAATTTTAATTTGTATATATTTAGAAGTTAATAATTATAATTGGCAATTATAGAGTAATTAATTAATATATATATAGTATGTTCCATTTATGAAGATTTTTTAGTAGTTAATATTTATCATTAATAATAATTATAAGGCATCATGCATAAAAATTCCTAAATAGGGTCACTGCATGTAAGTACTTTGTTGCTATTTTGGCATGCATAATTTTTCTTCATTTACCCATTTTTAAAATTGTTGTTCGCCCCTTATATTTGAATAAGTTGTATGCCTTCTTTTTCATACAATTGTTGATGTGCCAAGTGCAAAATAAATGGCGAGACTCGAAAAATAACTCTACTATAGGGCTAAAGAGACCTCCCTCACAAACAGTGACAATCACTCAGGGGAGGACATCGGAACCGATAAAATGCCTTAGCTTATCCAACACCCAATAATAACTCTCTACTTTCTCATCCTTCAAGATTACATAAACAATCACTAAGTTTGTATATGTCAGAGTCATCCCAATTATCTCAAACAGAGGATTTTTATGCTTTTTTGGTTTATATGTTTAGTTTATGAGAATCACATATGACCATGCACGTAACATCAAGCTAGACTTAGGATGGACCATTAACAAATGAGTTAGTTGAAATGTCTAATACAAGAATGCGTAATTATCTTTCTTTGCTTCATTAAACATTTGGTGAATCACATTCCTTCCTTCTAAATTTCCATCCTCGTCTTAAATCTCTCGTTGTAGATGTGTTGCACATTCGTGTTATCTTGTAGGTATTGGTCCAAGATTGATGTCATTATCTTCTTTGGTTCTACATGAGACTCACTCATTCCCCTAACAACTTCTTTCACTACTGGATTTAGGCCACTCACTGGTCGATGCCATACTAGATACACTATAAAATTATGGTTGTGAAACCTCCATTTGGAAAATCCTCTAAATACCAACCATCACGATTTGGATGCTAGTTCCATTGCCTTCATCTCAATTAACAATTGTGAGTTTCTCTTTGTGTTAAACATCTCATCAGCATATGTAAAATATTTTTCATTTTTTTTTGTTCATAATGATAACAAAATAACACTTTTTGCACCGGTCCATCTAATTGAGGTTTATGTGTTAAACATAAGATCATACTTGATTTCTTCTTCTTGCACCTATATCTTTACCTCCTTGAATGAAAAAAAATCTTGATCATGAATGAAAATGACATTGTAATTAGTTTAATCCCTACCAAAGTCCAGAAAATTAAGATTTTTCTTAGGGCCAATAACCACAAATAATATGATTTTGTTTATTTAGGGCCAATAACCAATCAATTGCATAAATAAAATTTTGTTTAAGGACAATAACTTTTAGTTAAACTAAATAATAATCTAAAATGGATTATTTTTGTGACAAGTAGACCATCCATTAGGATCCAAGAACCGTTCAAAATGGTTAATCCATTTGCCACAACAATCGTCCATTTTGGACGGTTATGTGGTCCATAAAACCGTCCCTTTTTGGACCGGTTTGGTCCACTTCATTTTCTTTTTCGCAACTTATAACACTAAACTTGCATAACTGTAGCTTTAATAGCTGTGTAACACAAATTATCTAATTAAACACATGCAAATACAAAATTAAGTATCATCACATATAAACAAAACACAATTACCTCAATCTATACATGAATATGTGGTTCTTCATTAGATATTCCTTGGTACCATGACTTTGGTGTTACCGAAAATTATCGAAATTACTGCAATTGAGGCAGATGCAAATAGATCATAAGTGAACGAAGAGAGTGAAAATGGGAGGAATTGAAGTGAGTGAAAGTGAGTGAAAATGAGTTAAATGTATGTTATATGAAGTAAAGGAAAAATTCGTAATTCGCATATAAAATATGGGTAATAGGTAGAGATTTATGGGTGATGTTTGACAATGCCTTTAAAGATTTACCTTAGAAAACCCTTAAAAATCCTACTCCATCCAAATTTCTCTTCTTTATCGTTTCCTCATAATGAAGCTCCAATGGAGGTTCCTACACCACCACCCTATTTCCCCTCCATCTCTCTCCCCCACCTTCACAATCCCACCTCAAATCCTAATCCATTTCACCAATATTTATTATACCCTTCCTCCTAAAACCCACCTATCATCAAGTCTTGAAAGTGAAAGTGCAGTTGAGATGGAGAATCTCAACCTTGAGAGATGAGTTGGTGAATGTGAATGAAGACTCTGTTGCAAGTGTATGACTTGCTGAGCAAATGGGTCAGCCTTTGTTTATTTGAAAACTATGATGAGTCTGCTTTAGTTGAGCTTTCGGTTAACTTTACGACTTTCTTTCCTTAGTTCTCGAGGTGGGTCCTCTCTTTTTTCTATTTATTTTGATGGGTATATTTTTATTTGCTTTATTTTGTTAATTGGTTACTAGGGTTGGTTAAATTTTATGATTTCTATATTATTAGGTTATTGAATTATATGAATTGTATGTAATATGGTTCTTAAGCGATGGGCTTGGTTAAATTTTGTGATTCGTTAACTATGTTGAATTATGTTGATTTAGAAATTTTTGTATTAGAAGGTTATTGAATTCTTTAATTTATGGTAGTGGCGATGCTAGAATATTTTCAAATTACATGTAACAATTTGAGGTATATTTTAGACTTTGAGACAAAATATTTACAAATGTGTTCTAATCCCTTCATATTCAAACAACAAATTCGAGGACAACATAGGCTTGATCAACATTCAACAACAATACACTTATCAACTAACTTAGCTAAATCAAGGAGTATGCTATTTTATACCAAATAACAATACACTAACATAACTATTACCTAATTGAACATTAACATTCAACACCAAAACAACAATTCAATTTTCAAATCATAATTTGCAAGTTAACATAATGTTAAAACTCCCGATTCTCGAATCCAATAAGAACAAAGTATGTAGAAGTAGATTAAGGTTGTTCAATGTTGAATGTTTCATTATGTATAAATGTATGAATGATTGGATGTACCTCCATTGCTCCTAATTTTTTTCACTTTGCCAATCGCCACTCCTTCAAGTATCCTTGGGGCCTCACTACCTCGGTCGATGTTCCCCTGGTTGGTGGCCACTACACCTATGCTCCTAGTTTTTATGGTTTATTGAGTTTATTTGTGTTTCAGATAGTGGAGTACAACACAAACATATTTTCTTCTAAATCTTGGTGACAAATTTTACTCTTATGTCTTATCTACTGCTTAATCATTAGAATCAATAACATTATGTACAGAAATGATATGTCATGGATAGTTTTCACAATTCAAATAATTCAACAGTTGAGGTTTTAAATTATATGGTGTAGCTTTTAAGATCTCAATGTAACAAGAAAAGCTCTACATCACTTAGAACCTATATTATTTCTTAGAATTTTTTATATCGAACAAATGACGGAATTTTTTTTTCTTTTTTTATAATTCAATTACTATTGGATTTACTTAGTGGAGCTTTTTGGTGGCTTTTATTGAATTTAGGTTTTTAATTGGAGAAGAAAATCATGCTAGCTTAAGCTTTCCTATGAAATCTGAAGATTATGGAAAGGTTATTATGGTTGCTGGTAGAAATAGGAAGATTGAGCTTGTTGTAGAATTATTCATAAAGCTATGTACCATAGTGGTAAGATAACCAATATTTATAATTCACTTTTCTAATTTTTTTTGGTAATTAGGAAGAAAAAGAATTATTAGAGACCCATTCTAGCTGCAGTGGCCAATTTTTAGCATGGAAAGAAACAAAGGCTATTGTCATCCTTTCTAATGTCTTTCACTAAATTTTGAAATTCTCTCGGGGACTTAGATGGCTTCGAAAGCAAGCCCTTATCCATCGCGCTATCCGTATGAAGGAAGCAAGCTTCTCCTAATTTTTGAACTTCCTTCAAACCCTTCCTAATAGCCAGGATTTTAGCATGGAGTGCCGACAAAGCCTAAGCTCTTTCTCTACCCCCTTCGCTTATTCCATCATTCATAGAAACGAACCATCCTATACCTACTTGTATAGTCCAATAACCCCTGATTTCTCGTCTAAAATCTTTTCCCAGCTTCATCAAAATATACAATGAATAGCTTTCTACCTTGGAGACTCTCGATGGTCCAAGAAAGGATGGTTGAGGGAAATTAGAAGACGGTGTTTGGGTTTGGCTGAACTTCTTAAAGCAAATATCATTTCTATTGAGCCAAACGCTCCAACATAATATGAGGAAAGATTCCACTCTTTCTTGACCATGATTATCCTTTTTCATAAGAAAATAAATCCAATTTTTGAACTAGCTCTAAGTTTGGCTCTAAGTTAGAGATTTTCACACCTAAGGAGGAAAACCATAGTTTCCTGAAGGGAGTTGTAAAGTGGGCAGTTGGTGTTCATGTTGATGCCTTTCTTAGTGAGTTCCTCTTTGGTTAGGATTGTCTAGTGGATCATTTTCCAACCAAAAGGTAGCATTTTTCCTAGGACTTTGAGCCTTTAAAAATTTTCCTAAAAACCCTGATTATTTCATAAGGGGATCACTGAGGAGTGCTCTTCCGCTTTTTACTATTCTCATAAGTATTTGGAGCCACCTTTCACTGAGAAGCTACCTGATTTAGATGGATCCCATTGATATTCATTGTTGAAATGGTCCACAACCCATAGAGGTTTATTTTCATTAGGTCAAAGGCTAGTATGAACAAAGGAGAATTTACCTTGTGGTGACCATATGTCTTATTCAATCCTTGTGGTCTTCCCATCCCTAATGATTTTTCCAAACCCTGTTTTCATCTCCTTAGCCTTAATGATCCCCTTAGTGTTCTCTTATTTTCAAGAATTGCCTCATTTTGTATTTCCCTTTGAAGCCCCTAGCTTACAAGCTCTACGACTCTTTTTGGATTCTCTATGCTTGCTTGAAAAGGATGAGTAGCTAACGTGCATAATATCCCTTATACCAAGGCCACCTTCTAGTCTTAGAAGGGATAATGATTCTCTCTTTCTCTAATAAATTGGTTTTATGTCCCTTGAGGAGCCCCACTAGAAACGAAGAAGGGCTTAATTAATTTTGTGTTGAAGTCTCTTTGGCAAAAGAAAAATCGAGAGCATGAGAGGCAAGAGCATTGAGAATGGCATTGATTAAAACCATCTTCCCTGTTTGATTTAGAATGCAAATTTTCCAAGATGTCAACTTCTTCATGATGCTTTCATAAATGAAATTCAATTTATTCCCTAATCTACCATCAATTTCTAGCATTAGTCCTAAATAGTTACCTAGGCTAGAATTGCTCTTCACCCCAAGGGTTTATGCATGAATTTAATGAATTTGGAGGGGGTATTCGGGGAAAAAATTGGAATATTTTCCTAAGCTTACCATCTCCCCAAAAAAGTAGCAAAATTCTTCTAAGATCATCCTCATTTTATTGTAGGAATCTGGAGTTGCCTTGAAGAAGAAAAGACCATCATCTGCAAATAAGAGGTTAGAGATTCTCGGCGAAGTTCTGCTAATTTTAATCCTTGGATCTCCTTTCGGCTTTCAAGTAAGAGTAGTTGAGCAGATAAAACTTGCATGCAGAGTATAAATAAGTACAGGGAAAGAGGATCACCTTGTCTCAGGCCTTTATTCGGGAAAATAAGAGGGGAGGGTTCACCATTAACAAAGAACGAGTAGGAGACTAAGGAAACACACTGCATTATCTAATGAATCCACCGTTGAGGGAATCCCATTATAGAATGTTCTCAATGAAGTCCCAACGAATCCTGTCATAAGCTTTATTAAGATCAACCTTGAGCACAACAATAAAATCCTTTCCTCTTTTTCTAGACTTAATCCATTACATCACTTCATGAGCAATGAAACAATTATCAAACATGACTCACCCTGGAATAAATGTGTACTAATATTCATTTACCACCTCCTTAACCACTGGTTTCAACTTGATTACCAAAAATTTGGAGATGGCTTTGTTGATAGAATTATTACACTTCAGAATCAAGGCTATGAATGTTCTGTTCCAATTCCTCGAGAGCCCTACATTATTTCTAGTAATTGTAGCCATCAAATCTTCTTAAAAGATACCCCAAATTTTTTGAAAGAACAAAGGAGGAATGCCATCCGAACCCGGAGATTTGAGCGGACTAAGGTTGAAGACTGCATATTAGATATCCTCTTTAGAGAATAATGGCTCTAGCATATGATCAATATGCGCTTGATTAACTTTTGGGATATTCAAAAACCAATCCAAATTGACTACCTCCTGAGGGGGTGCAGGAGAAAAATTTGATGATTAATTAGCATCGTCCATATATAGATTTGGTGAAGAAGTCCATGAATTCAAATATAATCTTGGACATCTCAAAGGTCCACATATCTTCCCGAGGTTTAAGTGTGACAATTTTATTCCTTGATTCCTCTGCTTAACAAACTTAAAAAAGAAGAAAGTTATTCTGTCTCCCATCCTATACCATCTTGATTTGGCTCTCTAATTCCAGTACTACCACTGGAAGGTCAGTTCAATATCGGTTTTATTTTTAGCTGACATAAAATCTGCTACTCCTTGAATTGTCTCTAGATGATGTTGCATGCTCATTAAAGATTTATTGAAACTATCCGAGCTGAATCCTTTTTTCCTTTTTGTAATCCAAACTCTACCTTTCAACTTATGTGAAATGACTTCACAATTCATCGAAAAAGTATCCATAGAAGCCAATGATTTATTTTTGTCCCAATTAGCATCCACTAATTTATGAACCTCCATAAATATAAAAGACTAAGCTTCCAAATGATAAGGTCTCACCTTTTTCTAATGAGAAGGAGAAGTATTACATAATATCGGACCATGATGAGATAAAATCATAGGAAAGTTTAATATTTCAGCCTCTGGGAACTTGCTTCTTCACTTAGAATTACAATAGCCTCTATCTAGCCGCTCCATAATACAGTTTCAATCCATGTTGTTATTTGATCACGTGAATTTCACTACATGTGAGGGTATTTCTACCACAATCCAATCTCCATGTAGAAAAGACATTTGCTCCCCTTAAATAGCAAGTCAAATCCCCCTACTTTTTGGCTATGGAATTCCACCTGGTTAAAGTCACTAACAAGCAATTGCTCCATATAAAATGTGACAATAGATTTTGAAGGATGCTCCATACCCTCACCCCTTTATTCTAAGATTGGCAAATCGTAGACAAAGGAGGCCTACACAACACCCTTAATATTATCCTAAATTGAGCAAAATATTAAATTCTTAGAGACCTTGATTATTTTTAGCCTACATGAGTTTATTCTACATACAAACAAACCCCCTGCACTCCCTATAGCATCAACACCCTTACAAACTGGGAAGCTCATTCTTACAAAATAAGGCATCATACTAGGACAATACATTTTATTTTGATAGGCGTGTCGCGTACCTAAAAAAAATAAACCTAACTATTCCTCCTAACTATGTAGTCGGGAAAGTAAGGGTCAAATCCCAAGAGACTAAAGTTCACCTAATTAAACAGATCAAGCAATCACTAAGCAAGTAACCAATCAATAGTAAAGAACACTAATAACTAATAAATCTACATAGCACAATTAATCTAAATAGAGCAACAAGTCGATGAACTAAAACATCCAAGATCGAGCATTACCATGAATATAATTAACACATTAATAAATCTGCCTACAATAACAATTCAATTAACAAGAGGAAAAGCATTCCCTAGCAATACCAAAGGTCTCTTCCGAGTTATCAATGGCTTCCCGAAATGACCATCAAACCTATTTCCACGGAATCAAGCAATTAAGGGACATTAAACACAATACTTAACTTCCTAATCATCCAATCATCTACTTCCATGATGATCTTCAAACCCTTGATTGAAATACCAAAATCTCGTTAATACTCAACTTCCGTTGCAATAAGAACAAAGGGATGATAACAATACTAATTACTCCTAACCTAGCATTGGCATAAACACAATCAATCAAGCATGTCAAATGGAATTATTATTAGAGAATTTTGAGACTCAATTCATGTATTAATCATATTCAGGTTCCACAAGATCTCAAATTATGGAATTACTCACACATAATAACAAAAACAAAAATAAGATTAAATGAAAGAAACATAATTAATTAGAAATGAAAGGTAAAAATGAAAGAGAATGGATAAATACCAAATGCTTCAATTGGAAGAACTTGAGTTGTTATTGAATAATAATCTTCACTAAGGTGTAGAAATTAAATTGCTAAAGAAGTAAACTAGGTTTTTTTTAAGGAAGTTCTAATACTAGAGTAAAATGATAGTCATTCTAAAATGTGATTACAAGGGGTATTTATACCCTTAGAAAGATAGAATCCTATAACAATTAATGACGGTTATCGTGCGACAGTGCTCGGTTAAACCGAGAAAGAGCTGCCCGATTGGGAGGATGAAGCTAATGCTTCTTGTGCTGACTTTCTTCTTCCGCCCGATCAACCAGGCCAAGACATGCCCGGTCAGGCACGAGTAAAAACTTCAAGAATGAGGCTATACAAGTAACTCTCCTTTGCCCGGTCAACCAGGACAAGACATGCCTAGTCGGGCACGTGGGATCAAGTGACTATTCTTCGTAGTTAGCTCTTCCTTTTTTCGCCCAGCAATTCTTTTATAATCATCCAAAATAGGTTTGATTCATCTAAGAAATCTCCGTATTCCTGTGAAACTCAATAAAATAGAACGAACACACTAGAGAAGTGATTGTTAGCGAAAAATGGCTCGTAAAGCACAAAACCATGCAAATATACTTTATAAAACCGGGGTGAATCATGGTATAAAACGCATACATCATATTTACATAAGATCAACACATCTATATTATACAACCTAGTAATACTACTAGTAAAAGGAATTATTGGGGGCAAGGGGGAATTAAAACCCCTACAATTCCATGCCCATAGTTTCATTTTGGATCATATGGCTTCTTAGGGTTAACAATAATGCCCTTGCAGATAAAAGGAGCTTCATCAGAATCAACTACATATTTCTTCATGTGAAACTAAAAAGGTTCATAAGCATCATATAAGAGATCTTTTTTTTTATATAAAAACCCTTATACACTCTTGTGACCTTTCATTTCTTCTTGCGTACACGTTCTCCTGAAAGGATTGCCTTTTGTCCCCACCTTCATTTAAGTTTTTAAAAAACTCCATCTTGATGATGTACTCTAACGTGTTTTATTTTGTAGATCATGGAAGTCAAAGTAAAAGTTTACGGTTTTTCTATGATACAAATGCATGGATAATTGTTACATGTATATTGGTTCTTTGTGTTGTTTGGTTTGTTATGATTTTCAGGTATAATGTTCAGCCATGGACTTGTTCAAATAATATTCAAATTTTGTTAAAAAGATAAGTGTGAAGCATGCAAGTTAAGGCTGAAGTTTAAATGTTTGAATTTATTCAAATTTAAGCTCGAAATTTTCCTTCAAATATATGATAAGATGCTTCAACAAATTCTCTTAGAATCGTGGAGTTTGTTTCACTGGTTCTGAAGAAGAATTCAAAGCTCAACGTTCCTTTATAACAACTTCATTATAGTGTTGAATTCGTGCAACGATTTTAAAGCAGTTATTCAAACAGCTAAGTTCTGTTCAAAGGCAACGGTTCACTTAAAGCTTAAGACTATATATTACTCCAATTGATTGTATATATAAATGTCTAAAGCTTTGAAGAGAAAACAAGCCTTCAACGTGATTTATCTAAAATGCTATAGCAAATATTTTCTCTCTAGCACTTAATCATTTCATTGTATTTTAGTTTTGAGAGAAAAGACAAGTATATGTTGAGTGTGAAAAAGAAAGATCAAAAGAAAAGAGTGATATACTTTGAGTAGTACTTATAATACTCAAAAGTTCAAAAAAAATAAAGTCTCTTTTATTTTTAGGAATTGAGATGATAAAGTGTAGCTAGGGAAAGCTATGGTGTAAAAGATAGGGTGAAAATCTTCTAGGTTGGTTTAGATCTCTAAGAGAAGAAATAAAAGTTCTTAAATCCTAAGGGTAGGACACCCTAGGCGGAGACGTAGGTATATTGCCAAACTTCGTAACAAATACTCGTCCCCTTTACATTTGAACTTTTGTACTTATTTTTTTTTTACTTAATTCGTACTAGTTTTAATAGCCTATTCAAGTCAAATTCGTGAAACCACTATCAAAGCTCTTGAAATCAATTTTATTCTTTTATTCAGTTATTCCCATTTGAAAGTCGTTTCAAAGTTTTGAGCATCTATTTGTGGAAAATGACCATACTCTATCCACCCCCCCCCCCCCCCCCCCCTTTAGAGTATATTGATCCTATTCTATCTCCTATTGATTCTTCACTTATCTTGCTAGAAGTTTACCTCATTTAGTCCTATCTCTTCACTTGTAGCTCCTAGCATCGTAACAAGGTTGTTTCCCGTACTCTCCGCTAGGATACCCGAAGCCTTGTAAGTGTGCTTGTCCCTCCATATCTTGCTAGTCTTCGACATCCTTTATGATTTGCTTGAAGATGATGAGGAGTCCCACTCCTTTTTCCCAAAAGCTTTGAAAATTTTTGTAGAGTCTATGATAAGAAATTTTTTTATTTTTAAGCTTTTTTTTTTAAAAAATTGAAAAATAAGCTAGCTTAGAAACTAATTTAAAAATAAGTTGATTTAGCTTCGGATTAAAAACGCTGCCTGGGGCAGCGTTTTGCCTAATGCAAAATCGCTGCCCAGGGCAGCGTTTTGCATGGGGCTGGATTTAGGAGGGTTAATCTAGGTCAGGGAAAAACGCTGTCCAGGGCAATGTTTTAGGTAAAAGAAAAACGCTGCCCTGGGCAGCGTTTTTTTTTATAAATATTTTCAGGATTCTGGTCAGTAAGCCAGTCAAAATCGCTGCCCCGAGGCACGATTTTCCTGAGGCCCAATTCTTTATTTTTTTAGAAAAACGCTGCCATAGGCACCCAGATTAACCCTCCTAAATCCAGAATTATTCTAAAGAAAACGCTGCCGTAGACAACATTTTTTTCTGGCCTATAACGCTACCCAAGGCAGCTGGCAGCGTTTTCATATAATCCAGAATTTTTATCCAAATCCATCCCCATGCAAAACGTTGCCCTGGGTAGCGTTTTTTTATTAGGTATAACGCTGTCCGAGGAAGCGTTTTTTGTCCGACCCTAAATTCGGCTTATTTTTGAAAATAGTTTGAACAGGAACTTATTTTTCAAATTTTTTTAAAAAATTGGCTTAAAAATAAAACAACTCCTATGATAAGGCTCTTTAAATTTGGTACAAGGGATGTTGGAGAATGATGGTCAGCTGGATGAGTTTGGAGCGAGAAGTTGGTAAAGTTAGCCTAAGAAACACTAGGCCACCTTTGAGAAGAACCATCCAAATTCAGAGAGGTAGAGAATATGGTTGACGAAAGTGGCCTTAGTCTCTGGTTATGGGCTAAAGCAAAGAAACAAGGATAAACTTCTGGGCTTTGTGAGAAAATCGACTTGAATTCAAAATGAGGGGAGTTAGGAGAGGCTTTGTGATCTGGTGAATTATTGGGCGTTGGACCCTAAGCAAGACCGAATTAGAAAGCAAGAAGTAGAGGATCTTCCTTTACCGATTTTAGGATATCAAGGCGAATAGGCCTTAAGTACCAACTCAACTACTAGGATGCATCATCATTCGAGTGATCTAGTTGAAGCTAGAAGGTTAGCAAGAGACTCATACATACCCATGTGGCCGACAGAAAATGCAAAAGGAGATAAAGAAAATGGAGTTGGATGTAGATGATTGGATGGGGTTGAAGGTATAAATTTAAATAGGCATGGTTAAACTTGGGTTGTAGCCTTGCTATAAAAGGACCTTGCATTTTTAGGTTGAAAAAATTGAAGGAAGTGACAAATTCTCTCTAAATTTCTGAGTGGAATAATTGTGGAAGTGAAGTTTGCAGTTAAGGACTGTAGAATTCAAGAGGAATTCAACAACTAGATTGAGGCTAGGGGTGTCGAATCGAGTCAACGGGTCGGTTCTGGGTTGACCCATCGCAGGTCGGTTCTTATTGGGTTAATTTTTCCTATCGGGTTGGTTCGGGTTCGGGTCGGGTCATTATCGGGTTGGGTTAAATCGGTTATTTTCTTGGTCTGGTTTGGGTCTGGTTCGGGTCGGGTTGTTTTCGGTTCGGGTCAAGGTCGGTTTGGGTTGTATTCGGTTCGGGTCAAGGTTGGTTCTAGTTCAATCGGGTCGGTTCCTGAACGGGTTATTTTGGGTTCGGGTCAAGGTCAGTTCTGGTAAAATCACATCGATTCATGAACGGGTTATATCGGGTTATTTAAGGTCAAGATCTGTTTTGATAAAATCGGACAATGATGATGGTTAATTCATAAATTAGACAATGATGATGTCGATAAGTCATTTAAAAACAAAATATTTATGAGGTAATGATTATTAAATGTGTATTATCCTATCAAACTAGTCTATAACATACGATGTTAAGTTTATATATACATAAAAAACTTGTAATATGTTGAGTTTGAATCGACAATGACAAGTTTGGTTTCAAAGTTATTAGATATTAGGTAAAAAATAGGTTAGTCAAGATTAGGTCATGTTCATGTATATTCAGATTATTAACACATCTAGTGAATTCGAGTAATGAATTGTTATAAATCAGGTTATATCGGTTATGTGTCGGTTTCAATCGGTGTCGGGTTCTCTTTTAGGTCGGGTCCGTAACGGGTCGGGTCTGTAACGGGTCGGGTTCCTAACGGGTCGGACACGGATCGAGTTCGGGTCTTTGAATATCGGGTCAAATCGGATTCGGGTTAACTTCAGGTCGGGTTGGGTCGGGTTTCGGGTCTCACTTTTCGGGTCATAATCAGGTCGGGTCCGGGTAACTTATCGGGTCGGGTCTGATTCTAACAGCTCTAATTGAGGCTAGGAAGATGGAATGCAAAAAGACTAGATAAGGCTTGAGAAAGATACTAGATTTTTTTAAGGAAGGGGTAGGAAGGGTATTTTGGATAAAAATTAGAGGAAATGAATTACTTGCATGAGAGTTGAATGGCTATGCATGTAGCCTTAGTGATTGTAGGTTCTATTTATGGAGGCTTCTCCTTTGGGCCAAGCGCCAATTTCTCTTGAGATTTTGTCTCCTTTGGGCCAACCTTAGGAGCTTGGATGCTTAGACTTATTAATGATGTACAGTGAAGCTATCAATCTTTCAAGATGGCCTTTCATGGAAATTGGAAAAATCATGCATTTGGTGTTTGAGGAAACAGTGGGAGCGCGATATTTTTTAGATGATAAAAGATGTGATATTTCAGAATCCTCAACTGGCTTTCGATTCTTGGACCTTTCAATCTGATTTCCTTTTCTTTGACTGATGTCCTCATCCTCCTGATTACTCCGTGGTTTACTTTCATTTGGATGACCATTAATGACTCCCTTAGAGTGGCTTCCCAAACTCCTATCTTCATTGGGCTCTTCTTCTTGATTTTTATCCTAGTTATTCAGGTTTCCATCTTCTTGCTTATCTTCATTCACGTTATCACTATCTTCATCATCTTCCTCCATAACCTCAATTGCTCTTTTAGACGATGAATTAGAAGAAGACTCCTTCCTTCTGACTACTTTTGGACCCATCACATATTCTGATGAGGTGTTACTTCTTTACTTAACATCCCAAAGAAGTTCTAAGCTACTCTCCCCTTCCCATGGATCTTCATCCTTCATGGTTCTTAGATTAATAATAGAAGTCCTATTTCTTTCCACTCTTTTTAGGCCAATTAATTTGTTAGTATAGAGAGGGTAGAAGGAGCTATTGATCCTAAGGTCAGAGCTGGATCCATTACAAGCTTGGGCAATTGAGATAACAATTTAAGTATGAACTTGGTCATCTGACAATCGACAAGCACTTGTTTTATGACCAACATGACAACATTTCTTACAAAAGATAAATATTCCTTCATATATGAAGTCCACTAAAATATAATTTCCTTTCCCCACTTTAAAGTAAAAGCCTGAGACTAGGGGCCTTGAAACCTAAATGCCTACTTGCACCCTCAAAACTCCTTTCAAATCACATAGGGAGGAACTAACATCTAACTTCTTAACATGTCCTATACCCTAGAAGGTTCTTTCAACAAATTATTAGGAGTGGTAAATGATGTGGAAGCCTTCCACCCTTATCCACAAACACTGAAAGTCAAACTACAGTGTCCTAATAGAATGTTAAGGGGGGCATTGCTTCAAGATCATGCAAGCCCATTTATAATTTAGAACTCTTTGATTAAGAAGATAGGGAAAATTCTCTTGGGCGGCGCATTAGAATAGGAACATTCCTTGAAATTTCCTAGCTAAAATAGTCCCTTGTGAGGACTATAAAGATTTAATCCACCTGAAGAATCAATAGGAGATAGTTAGGATCAATATACTCTAGAGGGGGGGTGAATAGAGTATGGTCGTTTTTCGAATTTAGGCTTTCAAAGCTTTGAAACGGCTTTCAGATGCAAAAATATAATGAAACTGGTTTCAAGAGCTTTGAAAAGGTCTTCAGGATTTTGACTTGAATAACCAATTATGAGAAGTACGAAGTAGATAAAGCAAAACGGATATGAAAATACAAAAGTAAAGGAGACGATTATTTGTTAAGAAGTTCGGCAATGTGCCTACGTCTCCGCCTAGGGTTTCCTACCCTTAGGATTTAATGACTTTTATTTCTTCCCTTAGAGACCTAAAGCCACCTTCGAAGATATACACCCAATCTTCTATACCATAGCTTTCCCTAGCTATACTTTAGCATCTCAATTCCTAGAAATAAAAATCTCCTTTCTATTCTAAACCTTTGAGTATTATAGTTACTACTCAAGGTAGATCTCTCTTTTCTTTTTAATCTTTCTTTTTCACACTCAAGAGATACTTGTTTTCTTTTCTCTCAAATCTAAATTACAATGAAATGAATAAGTACTAGAGAGAAAAGTATTTGCTGTAGCTTGACTATTGTATCACGTTGGAAGGCTTGTTGTTAGTTCAATGCTTCAGCTTACTCTATTTATAGAGTCACTTGCAACGGATAGGCTTTTTAATAGAATGAGTCGTTTCTTTTGAATTGGAGCTTCAAAAGTTTGACTGACTGTTTCAAAGCGGTTCCACATATCTCGGGCAGTTATTCTTGAAGTCCACTTAGGCATTTTGAAATATAACAGAACGTCTTTAAAATTTGAATTTCGGTTGAGATGTTGTTGCTGACTGAAATTGTTGAACATAAGCACGTTCAACATCCAAGCATATCTTTGACAGAATTTATTCAACTCCATAATTTTAGGAAGACCAAATGATTCAAACTCATCTTGATAGAGTTTTGAATTTATTTAAATTCTTCAAAGTCCATGGCATAACAAACTCCTTGAATTAAGGAAGCATTTTAAAATTGAGTTGTTATACCTGAAAAAATATTTAAATATATTCCACTAATAGCAAACATGTTATACGTTAGATATACAAAATTTGATAAGCATAAGAATGGTTGTATAGGGTTGCAACTACATACGTACACATGCATGAGCATATACGTGTACATGCATTATACTTTTGTTCACTTAGGCTTTTTGACTTCCATCATTCATAAACAAGGTTAGATACATCAAAGTGCAGTCTTCAATCTCCTCCTTGATGGAAGTCAAAACATATGCATAATAAATTAAACGCACAAAAGAATAAGCACAAACATAAACATGGATATGGATCATTCTCCCCCTTTTTGACTTTCAATCAAGTATAAAGGGTGAAGATTATGTAGGATCAAATGGAAATTATGTTGAAAACAGAAATGCATAGATTATAAAAGAAATTATCCATTACAAACCAGAAAATAAAATAGTTTAAAAAGCAAAATAGAATTTAAATACATAGATAGCATAAATAACAAGTAAAAATAAATCATTTCTTCTTACTTTGAAGAGAGGTATGGACAGTAGCAATAAACTCATCAAAGCGATCATCTGTCTTGGCATGAAAATCAGCAAGATCACGCCAAACACAATCCAACTCAAATTCTAAGTCATCAAGCTTAAAGGATACTATTGCAAGAGTTGAACTCGGAAACGCTTTGGAGACGCCTTTGACAGCCGGGAGCTTCGCTAAAGCCTCGGGAGATAAGTCTTCCCTTAACTTCCAAAACCCATCCTTAGAAGCATAAATACCAATTCGATTGAAGGACTCAAGGGTCAGTTGGGATTGCGCATAACTCTTACACTCTTTATCATGCACATGGATTTTGAAGTGTGCAAATATCAAGGGAAGCAAATTAACATAAGGCAGGGGATTGGCATGGGAGGATGAAATGGTATGATACATATGGGTAAGGATGGTGTTGGGAAGGTTAATATCAAAACCATTCATGATTAAAAATAGAAGGGCCAGGCATTGATCGGTGAGGAGTTCACGGGAGTTAGATTTTGGGACTACACAACAAACAAGCAATGCATACACAACCTTAACATCTACTTGCAAAACATTATGGGTCAATTGTTTAGAGGCAGGAGGGTTAGGGAGGAACATAGTTTTTTTGGCTTGAGACACACACTCAAAGTAATCAAGTTGGGAATTAGACCAGTCTTCATTCGCTACTTTCAAGATTTTGGACATAGTTTTAAGGTTCAATGACACAGGTATGCCTTTGACAATCGTACTCAAGGTCACGATGCCATTTTCACGCTTAGATTGTATGTTCAAATAGAATAAACGGGTAAGACGGGGATAGACACGGTCACCAACATTCAGCATACGAACCAATGAAGTACCCAACAACATATAGACACCTTCTAGCTTAGACGACCTCAAAAGGGAAGGGTCAATAGTTTCACACATACACAAACGTCTAGAACGAAAACCATCTTGCCAAACACCAGCTAATTGACAAGTTCTAAACCAAGATTGAGGAAAGGAACCAAATGGGGTTTGAATTATGCTAGGCATTTCAGGTTTAGGAGGAGAAGGAACCTGAGATACTTCGAGAATTGGGGGTTCAGTGACAGGAAGAGATGGAGGTGGGGGAGAGCGCTCGACCTCATCAATTTTTTGGGAAGAGGCCACTGGTTCTAGGAGTTCTTCAGGAGGGGTTGAATTAGAAATCTCTAATTGAGGAGAGGAAGGAGGAGAGGAGATGCGGAGGGCATTGAGTACTCCACGATGGGAATAAAGACTTTAGCCGATCGAGAGGGAAGGGTTCAGGTTTTCTTGGGGGCTGGCTTTTTGGAGGCAACCTGCTTGCGTTTGGGAGCCATTTTGAGAGAGCTGTTGAGGGAGTGAGGTAGTGTTGAAGATGAAGATTGAGTATGGTGATGAAGGGAATTGGGTAGATGGGGTTATTTAAAGAGAACAAGTGACGGTTGAAAAAGTAAGGCAAAGGGGTTAAAGTGATGGTTCAAAAATGAGTAGAGGCTAAGGGTGAGGCACGGTATTTAAGGAGAGGAAATGCAAGGGACTTAAGAAAATTTAAAGAAGATTCCTAGCATAACCAAAATACGTAACAAACACCAGATTTTTCAAAAAAAAATTAAAACAAGTGTTATAATTATCTAAAAAGATAATCATCACACCAATTGATCCATATTTAATATAATAACGTTTTAGGTAAGGAGTTTATAAATAAAACACCTTGATTTAAACGAACCAAAAGCATAAATTACATGCATAAGAAACTACGTAAACAAAATAATGCAACAAGTTAGATACGCATGAGAATAATTAGTATAGAATACACGTACCTTAGCTCCCCCTAAATCGATGCTTCTTTATTTAGCATACTAAGCTCGAACCATATGAAATTTAAATGCTCTTCGCTTAAGGGCTTAGTAAAAATATTAGCAAGTTGAAACTCAGTAGATATAAATGAAATATTAACATCACCTTTTTCAACATGATCACAAATGAAATGATGTTGAACGTCAATGTGCTTAGTTTGTGAGTGTTGCACCAGGTTCTTTGTTATCAAAATGGCACTTGTATTATCACATTTGATGGGAATGTCTTTGAAATCTAGTCCAAGGTCTTGAAGTTGTTGGGATATCCAAATAAGTTAAGTGCAACATGCACCGACTGCAATGTATTCGGCCTCAGCTGTAGATAGGGCAACTGAATTTTGCTTCTTTGAATGCCAACTAATAAGAGATGATCCTAAAAATTGGCAACATCTGGAAGTGCTCTTTCTATCAACTTTATAACCTGCAAAATCAGCATCCGAATATCCAACAAGTTTAAAGTTACTATCCCTAGGGTATCAAAGACCGAAGTCCTTAGTTCTATTGAGATATCTTAATATCCTTTTTACCGCACTTAGGTGAGACTCCTTGGGGTTAGCTTGAAACCGTGAACACATACATACACTAAAAATAATATCGGGTTGACTTGCGGTAAGATAGAGTAGTGATCCAATCATACCTCGATATTCCTTTTGATTTATGGACTTACCATTTTCATCTTGATCTAATAATAGTATCGAGCTCATTGGAGTTTTGGCTTCTTTGGATTGAGTCATATTGTACTTCTTTAGGAGATATCGTGTATATTTCCCTTGATTAACAAATATACCTCCTTTTTCTTATTTAACTTGCAATCCAAGAAAGAAGTTCAATTAACCCATTAAGCTCATCTCGAATTCCCTACACATAATCTTAGAGAATTCCTTGCACAAAGAGTCATTAGTAGCAACAAATAGAATATCATCTACATAAACTTGAACAATTAAAAGATCTTTACCTTTGGTTTTCACAAAAAGAGTTTTGTCAATTAAACCACGTTTAAACTCATTTTCCAAAAGATATTTTGCAAGACGCTCATACTATGCTCTTGGAGCTTGTTTTAGGCCATAGAGCGCTTTGTCAAGTTTGAATACATGATTTGGAAATTGTTCATTTTCAAAACTGGGAGGTTGAGCAATGTATACCTCTTCTTGTAAGTAGCCATTTAGGAATGCACATTTTACATCCATTTGGAAGAGCTTGATTCACATGAAGGAGGCAAAAGCAAGTAAAATTCGAATGGCCTCCATTCTTGCTACGGGTGCAAACGTCTCTTCATAACCAATTCCTTCTTGATTATAACCTTGGGCTATAAGACGTGCTTTGTTCCTTATAATCTTCCCATTTTCATCAAGCTTATTTATGAACACAGATCTTGTTCCAATAATTGAATGATTTTTAGGGTGAGGAATGAGTGTCCAAACTTTGTTCCTTTCAAACTCGTTTAGTTCGCTTTGCATAGCCACAATCCAATCGGGTTCTTGAAGTGCTTCACTAATGTTCTTTGGTTCTATAAGAGACACAAACACGTGAAATGCAGAAAGATTTTTAACATTAGAGCGAGTTTGTATACTAGTTTTTGGATCGAAAATGATGTTTTCAATTGGGTGAGATGAGGAGTGCTTGAATTTTAGTCTCATCATCAAAGGGTAGAGTTTGACTATTGAAGTACTCCTTCAAGACCTGGAGATGGTTCTGAGGGTCTTGAAATGACTTCCATTATCTATTCTAATTCTTGAGGTGGAGTTTCAAGTCTTTGAGACGACTCTATATGCCTTTGAGGCTGTTCTTCAGTGTTTTGATCTAACTCATTCGAATTTCTTATAGGCTCTTGTATATTTCGGACAGGTTGTGACACCTCTTCATCAGACGAGCTTCCATCTTCTTCATCAGATGAAAGTCCTTCATATTTATTCAACTTTAGACGTGTAAAAATATCACTCAAAGTACCATTCTCGGTTTCATCAAAGATCACGTGAATACTTTCTTCAACAACTTTAGTACGCTTATTAAAAACTCTATAAGCTTTAGAATTCAGGGAATAACCCAATAAGATTGCTTCATCACTAGGAGCATCAAATTTTCTTAGGTTATCTTTGCCATTATTATGAACAAAGCATGTACATCCAAAGGGTTTGAAATATGAAATATTAGGCTTTTACCTTTGAAAAGCTCATAAGGGGTTTTCTTCAAAATAGGTCTTATTAGACATCGATTCAGAATATAATTAGCTATATTAACAGCTTTGGCCCAAAAATGTTTTGGCAAACCATTTTCTAAAAGCATAGTCCTAGACATGTCCTCAAAAGTTCGGTTCTTGCGTTCCACAACTCCATTTTGTTGAGGTGTCCTAGGAGCCGAAAAGTTATGAGAAATACCATATTTTGCACAAAATTTATCAAAGTTAAGTTGATCAAATTCTCTACCATGGTCACTCCTTACGGCAACAATAGGTAGATTTTTCATGGTTTGTAATTCTTTGGAAATTTTAGAAAACTCTTGTAAAGCTTCTGATTTTTCTCGTAAAAAGGAAACCCAAGTAAATCTTGAATAGTCATCAACTACCACAAGGATGTATTGTTTACCTTTAGGAGTTTTGACACACATAGGGCCACATAAATCTATGTAAAGAAGTTCTATGGGTCGAGAAGTACTTACAATCTTTTTGGCTTTGAATAAACCTTTGGTTTGTTTACCTCTCGTATAAGCTTTGCATATTTCAAAATCTTTGAAACCCATTTTAGGAAGACCACATACTAAGTATTTTGAGGAAAGCTTCTTCATGGTATGCACATTAATATGACCTAGTCGTCTGTGCCAAAGCTTTTAATTGCCTATCGAGGCTTTGAGACATTTCAAGCTAGCACTCGAAACTTGATTAGTATGAAAAGCATAGACATTATTGCAGCAAGGGGCAGTAAGAATAACTTTACCATTTTCCATGCATTGTACCTCACATTTATCTTTGTCAAAAATAACTTTGTTACCTTTGTCACACAATTGAGAAATGCTAAGCAAGTTATATTTAAGACTTTCAACAAGATATACATCATCTACGGAGTTTGATGCGATTTCTCCAACTTTTCCAAAACCAATTATTTTGCATTTTCCTTTATCACCAAGTGTAATTGTTCCAGAATTTTTCTCTTTGATCATCGAAAATAATAAATATTTTCCACTTATGTGCCGAGAGAAACCACTATCTAGAATCCACTAATGATCCTTGCTCTTGGTGATTTCCTACAAAATAGAGAAACATCAAACCTTTCTAGACCAAATTGCATATTTGGTTTCATAATCGGGATGGACCATATTAGGTGGTCTAATCCCTTTTTAAACCCATACTTGCTTTACTTGGTCTCGAAAATACATAGGAAATGAATTCTTAATAACTTGAGGATCATTCCTTCTAAAAGGGCAAGTTAACTTTGTATGACCCTTTTTGCAACAATAAAAACATGTAGGTGTTCTCCAAGTATCCTTAGCTTTGAAAAATGTGGTCAAGTTTTTGTTTGAAAAGTTTTTATTAAATCCAAGACCACTTTTATTTAAGGATGCTTGGTGTTCACCCAATAATTTGTTTGAAGTCGCTTCGGAATGAGTAAATTTGACCAAGGTATTATGTTGTTCTCTACACTTCCCAGTCAGAAGCTTCTTCTCCTTCTCCAAGTTATCATTACAATAACTTAAAGAGGCGAACTTACGTTTTAAAACAGTGTTTTCAATTTTCAAAGCTTTGACCTGAGCATCATGAGATGACTCCGTGGCTTTAGCCTTGATTTCAAAGGCTGACTGAGTAGCTTTGAGATCAGATAATTCCTTAGAAATACTTTTCAAAACACTTACCTGTTTGCTTAGCCTTTCTTTGAGGATTTTTTATTCAAGAATCAAGCTTTCTTCATTCATAATCATGCTTTTCTAGAATTCAGATAGAACATTTGTAGGACTTGAAATCAAATTCTTTATAATTACCTCAAGATGTTCTCCTTTTTCGCTTTCTTCATGATTAGCCATTAAACACAGGTTTGCATGCTCTTCTTCTTCATCACTTGATTCCGAATCACTCCATGAAGCAACCATAGCCTTCTTTTTAAAATCCCTCTTTGGATATGTCTTTTTCTTTCGTTGGGGACATTCCTTCACAAGGTGGTCTGTTTCACCACATTCATAACACGTTAGTGTATTAACCTTATTCATTGGGTTAGATGACTTACCTTTGTATTTGTTTGGACGATAGTTGTCTCTTCCTCTAGAAAATTGCTTCTTCATTTTCAATATCCTTGCGAGACTTCTAGCAATGAGGGCAAATGGATCTTCATCATCTTCATCATTATCACTATCGCCATCTTCAATGGGAGCTTCTTCCTTCTTAGCCTTAAATGCTAGATTTTTCATTGATGAATTGGTTCTCCATATTCTTCATTTAGGGACATTTCATGGGTAATCAATTTCCCAAGTAGATCATCCAAAGGCAAAGTTTGCCAGTCTTGAGCTTCTTCAATCGTAGTCACCTTTGGACCCCATTTAGATTTAGGAAGACATCGAAGGATCTTTCTTACTTTTTCTTCATTTGTAAACATTTTTCCAAGTGAATCCAGATTATTCACTATTTGAGTAAACCTTATAAACATCTCTTTCACACTTTCATTGTTAGTCCTTTTAAACAATTCATATTGACGGAGAAAGATACGTATCTTGGTTTCCTTCACTTGGCTTGTTCCTTCGTATGTGACACCCAATTTGTCCCATATTTCTTTGGCACTTTTACAAGAGGAGACTCTATTAAACTCATTAGCATCCAATCCATAGTAGAGCAAGCTCATGGCACGATAGTTCTTAGCAACGCTCTCCAAATATGTTTGAGTGAAGTCACCATCTTTTTTTGAAATTGGAATGCCACTATCATCACTCTTCATAGGCACCTTTGGTCCTTTCTTAATGATATCCCATAATTCAAGATCTTGATCAATTAGACACATTTGCATCAATGAGCGCCAATGGGCAAAATTATTTCCACAAAACAATGGAGGACGATTTGATGAACGTCCTTGGGCAAAACCACCATCACCTATTGAATTCATGATGCCTCACAGATGATTAAATCTTTGATTAATGTGTAAAGCTATGACACCAGTTGAATAATCAATAAGATATAGTTAGAATCAATATACTCTAGAGGAGGGGTGAATAGAGTATGGTTGTTTTTCGAATTTAGGCTTTCAAAGCTTTGAAACGGCTTTCAGATGCGGAAATATAATGAAACTTGTTTCAAGGGCTTTAAAAAGGTTTTCAAGATTTTGACTTGAATAAGCAATTGCGAGAAGTACAAAGTAGATAAAGCAAAACGGATATGAAAATGCAAAAGTAAAAGAGACGATTATTTGTTATGAAGTTCGGCAATGTGCCTACGTCTCCGCCTAGGGTTTCCTACCCTTAGGATTTAATGACTTTTATTTCTTCCCTTAGAGACCTAACACCTTCAAAGATATGCACCCAATCTTCTATACCATAGCTTTCCCTAGCTATACTTTAGCATCTCAATTCCTAGAAATAAAAATCTCCTTTCTTTTCTGAACCTTTGAGTATTATAGTTACTACTCAAGGTAGATCTCTCTTTTCTTTTTTATCTTTCTTTTTCACACTCAAGAGATACTTGTTTTCTTTTCTCTCAAATCTAAATTACAATGAAATTAATAAGTACTAGAGAGAAAAGTATTTGCTGTAGCTTGACTATTGTATCACGTTGGAAGGCTTGTTGTTAGTTCAATGCTTCAGCTTACTCTATTTATAGAGTCACTTGCAACGGATAGGCTTTTTAACAGAATGAGTCGTTTCTTTTGAATTGGAGCTTCAAAAGTTTGACTGACTGTTTCAAAGCGGTTCCACATATCTCGGGCAGTTATTCTTGAAGTCCACTTAGGCGTTTTGAAATATAACAGAACGTCTTTAAAATTTGAATTTCGGTTGAGATGTTGTTGCTGACTGAAATTGTTCAACATAAGCACGTTCAACATCCAAGCATATCTTTGACAGAATTTATTCAACTCCATAATCTTAGGAAGACCAAATGATTCAAACTCATCTTGATAGAGTTTTGAATTTATTTTAATTCTTCAAAGTCCATGGCATAACAAACTACTTGAATTAAGAAAGCATTTTAAACTTGAGTTGTTATACCTGAAAAATTATTTAAACATAGTCCACTAATAGCAAACATGTTATACGTTAAGATATACAAAATTGGATAAGCATAAGAACGGTTGTATAGGGTTGCAACTACATACGTACACATGCATGAGCATATACGTGTACATGCATTATACTTTTGTTCACTTAGGCTTTTTGACTTCCATCATTCATAAACAAGGTTTGATACATGAAGGTGGAGTCTTCACCAACCTTGGATAAGTCTTCACCAATCTTGGATCTCTTTACATGGTGAATCCATTATTTGTCCAATCCAACAACTTGCATGCTACTAATCCCCTACCATCTGCTAAAGCAAGGTGATGTTCGTCCATTGAAGGCTTCACTCTCGGACCTATGCATTTAAGTCCCCCGGAAGGTTATAAATCAAATCAAGGGTAGACCTATCCATAAAAAGAAGATAAAACAATGGCTAAAATATAAGAGAATAAAGGGATTAAAGGGTGAAGGATGGAAAAGATTGAGGAATATAAAGGAATAAGGTGACACTGGTTTGATTTTGAAAAATGCTCCCTTTTAGAGAGAGAAAAATAAGGATTGTTGAGACTTGAGTGTCGGGAATTCTCATGCAAGATATACACTATATTTTTATAATTCATTGATGGGTGTTTATATGAACAATGGTTTACCACATAAAACTTAGTTACTCTTTCGAGAATTTAAGATGGAAGAATGTTGTAGTCCTACTATTGTAACATACTATAGTCTAGAAACCAAGGTTGAATGTTTTGCTTATTACCTTATATGTGGAAGAAAAACTTCTTGAGAATATGGAAAACTTGATCAATGTTTCTTTTGAGCAAAATATTGCAGTCAATTATGTGCTTGTGTTGCTTGCAATTATCACAACCTATAACCATTATAGTGCTATTGGCAGGCTTACAAGCTTTGTCAAGCATGAACAATGTGCAGGAAGGAAAATTGACTTTTAAGCTTTTTTAAAAAAATATTTTCAAAAATAGGTTTCGAACCAAAATGTTTACAAAAATAAGTTTCTCCAAGTTCGGATAAAAAATGTTGCTTGGAGTATCGATTTTGGGTCTACTTGAATTAGACTGCCCAAAATGCATGTACTTTATATTTTTTTCATATTTAAACCAACAGGTAGTGATTTTTTTAAAAAAAAATATTTCTTTTTGAATTTTAAACCAAAATCACTCCTACATGCAGCAATTTAATATTTATTTTATTGAAGGAAAATCGTTGTCTGGAGCAAGGAATTTCTTTTTCGTGAAATCACATAACTTTAGTTTTCAATTCAGTGTCAGCCCTAGCCAGATCCCCTTCCCAACTAGAATCGCTGCCTACCCAGAGGTAGAGATTTTGGTTTAATTTTTTTAAAACATTGACAAAATACTTTGGGCTTACCTAATTCAGTTGACATGCAACGCTTTTACTTAAGTGAAATTGTTGCCTCATGTAGCAATTTACTCTCAAACCTAGAGAAACTTATTTTTGAAAATATTTTGGTCCAAAGCCTATTTGTGTCATTTTTTTTTAAAAAAAAAAAGCTTCAAAGAAAAATTCTGGAAAATTTGTTGATATCTCTATCACGGTAAAAAGGTTGTGTATGGATCACAAAACCGCTTAAAAGAATTTGAATCGTTACTTGCTGAAATGGTAGAAACCAACACAGTCCTGACCAAAAAGACATGGGCTATCTTGTGCCAAGCCTTCTCAAAGTGGGGTCCAAGTTGTAAACTTGATCAAGTAAAAGGACTGATGTGCAAGTATGGATATGGAATAGTGTAGGATGACTACACTTATTATTGGACATTTAATCAGTATCACCATGACATTCTGAAACTTGAGCATGACCTTGCTATTGCTAGTACACTTCACCACCATATTAGTGTATGTTATCCATTCACATGTGGTATAATAATAAGGGATGACAATGGGTTGAATTTGTGTTGAGTCTGATTAGACCTAGATACATACCCATTTTTTTCAAATTAGACCCATATCTGCCTTAAATCCAGTGGATCCTAAAATTTCAGACCCTTACCCAAATCCACTGGATATGATGGGTGTTGGGTCCAAAGTGGGTCCTTAACATATTTATATTTCTATGTGCGTATTATTCACATATTTTATAATTGGATGTTTTTTCGCATTTCAAACCTTAAAATTTTTTAGCGACTAAGTGTTATAAAGAACATAAATCGCATTATTATGACAAATGAGAGAAAGTAATCAATCCTTTCTTAAGCACACAATTTGTATTATTGAAATACTTGCAAAATATTATTTAGTTCAATGAGTGCAAAACAAGTAAGCACTAGAGTTAATATCCAACAATGAATCAAAAGTCCTAAACTCAACAGTACTCTGTTACAATGTTTTAAGATCAAGTGCATTGCTACTTGTTAGTTTTAAAATCACACATAAGCTAATAGTCTCAAACCCATTTGAATATGCTTGCGAAGGCATGACGACGAGAAGGTAGTAATCACAAAGCACGAATCATCACCATACTGGAAAGTATACATCAAAATTATATGAATATGTTACATGTCGAGTGGCGACGAGAAAGAGTTAGAGGCTTGCACTAGATTGAGAGTGGAAAAAGGAGGATAGAGAGGAGAAGAGTAAAATAGGAAAACGACAAGGCAATGCAAATGAAACATTTAGATCATTTCTAAATGGGTTTTTTAAAAATGCGGGTCCATGGGACGGATTTGGGTTTAATTTGTTTGAACCCGAACTCATATCCGACCCAAGAACATTTAGAACCATATCCAACCGGAATCTATACTAGTTGGTCGGAAAAAAATTAGACCTAGAACCTAAAAAATGGGTCGAGTCTGATTGAATTTGGATCGGATCTTGGATCCGTTGCCATCCCTAATAATAACTTTGAGCTTTTCTTTTTAGTATGTCCTCATTTGTTTTAATTATTTGCTTTCACCCTTCATTTTTATATTTCATATATTAAGATCGATTCCTAAAGAATATATTCATATATTAAGATCGATTCCTAAAGAATATATTCAATGTCATGTGGTATTAGAATTATTTTCATTATTTCCTACAAACTTAGTGAGTATTATTTTACTTGATATCCTTTCTACGGGGTATTCTCCGTTTCTCCGAAATTATCACAGCGAATTCTATTTAATGCTTTAGTTTTATGCACCAATATGAATTCAGATACAGATATATGTACAACTACGAAAAACGTCAATATTATTTAATTGCTAATGAACTATATTACACTGATTCAAATATGGTATAGATACTTATATGTATATAAAATAAAGACAAGTCATACACAAATTTGTACAACATTATCGAGGAACAAAGACCAAAAGGGAAAATACCATCTAAAATAACGGCGGTCAAATCATAAGTTTGCACAGAAAGCAATAAATAAGGGCATTATGATATGTGCAATTATCTTGACATAACAAAATTGGTTTCACTTTCTTAGGGATAATATCTCTAAGACAGTAAAACCCATTAAAAGTGAAATTAAGGTACTAAGATTACTAACCAAATTACAAAGAAAGAGATATAATATAACTTAAATTAAAAACAATGATAGACCAAAATCAAGTACGTACCCTATTCCATCAAAAACATTGTTTATTATTTAGCAATTGTTTAATTATAATTGTAATAATGATTCGTCAAAAACATTATGAGTTTCGTATTCCATTTGATCTATAATTATCGATTAGACGTTAAAACTAATAAACATTATCGATTTCTTTTTTCAAAAATATCGTTATTTAATGTACAGAAATATATCTAATACAATCTTTATCTAATCCTATTATTCTTTTTCTTTTTTAAAAATATCGTTATTAAAGGTAAAGAAATATATCTAATACAAACTTTATCTAATCCTATTTCTTTTTTTATATATATAAACTTTATCAAATAAAAAATATAAATATAGAATACACATTTAATTTAGAAATATTAAAGGATAAAAGATTACGCATCAGAAATATATTAATAGAATAGAATATGTTGACGTATTACAGATGAAGTAAAACTCAAATCCTAGCTAATAACAGCAAGTGTATATGCTAAAACTGAATATGATCGATTACGGATAGAATCCTAATTCCTATGAAACATAAACTGTTACGCTATATATAAGAGTAATAATTTTGTCGTTGATCATTGTAATCCCCTGTGTGTTCATCATTATAATCCTCTGTTTGTGTGTGTGTTTTTCATCAAAGATGAAGAATCAAATGGTTAGTCTTCTCGTTACAGCAATCGTGTTACTTAGTGTTACGCATTCAACATTGGGTACAAGTGTTTCTTATGATGGACGTGCGATTCTCATCAATGGAGAGCGTAAGATCATTCTATCTGGTTCCATCCATTATCCCCGAAGTACTCCTGAGGTATGTCCCATTAGACTATCAACATCACAATCATAATAATTTGCACATAATCCGTAAATTCTTATTTTTTCCTGTGCATGTTTTGGTAGATGTGGCCGGATTTAATACAAAAATCGAAAGATGGAGGGCTTGATGCAATTGAAACGTACGTGTTTTGGAATGCGCATGAAGCAGTGCGTAGGCAATATGACTTCACAGGTAGAAACGATCTTGTAAGATTTTTGAAGACAGTTCAAGCTGCTGGACTTTACGCCATTCTACGTATCGGTCCATATACTTGTGCTGAATGGAATTATGGGTATGTACAGTACAGTACAGTACAGTTTCTATCATATCATCTAATAATCTTATACATAATATATGGATCGAAACTCATGGTCACCTTCATATGATTCATTGTATTACGAAGGTGAAACCGTTAGTAAGAGTATGTTAATAATTGTAATGCCGCTCTAATGATAGCTACTAATATTGTTATGAACAGAGGCCTCCCTGTATGGTTGCACAACTTGCCTGGGATACAGCTCCGAACTAATAATACTGTGTTTATGGTAAGAAATTGAGTGCATTTATTATCATATCACTAAAGAAAAAGAAAAAAAAAATTCTATTTTTGGCTAAAAGTATCCTTGTGTTTGTACAGAATGAGATGCAAACATTCACAACTTTGATAGTTGATATGATAAAAAAGGAGAACCTTTTAGCCACTGAAGGTGGACCGATTATCCTTTCTCAGGTTTGTTTTTCAAGCACTAACCCAAATATCCGTACTTAGACCGTATGATTAAAGAATTTGTGTATAAAACTTACACTAATGATGCAGATCGAGAATGAATATGGCAATGTCATGTCTTCATATGGAGATGCCGGGAAAGCGTATATCAATTGGTGTGCAAAAATGGCTTTGGAACAAAACATTGGAGTTCCATGGCTTATGTGCCAGCAAAGCGATGCACCCCAACCTATGGTATACATGAAATCCTAACAATTTTACCATGTTTTCGTTTATTATTTGCATCGCAATCCAATCTCATAATGTTTTCCTGTAAATGCAGATCAATACATGCAATGGTTGGTATTGTCACGATTTCACGCCAAACAATCCCAACAGTCCGAAGATATGGACAGAAAATTGGACAGGCTGGTTAGTTACCATGATCATATACCCAAGTCTACGTAATATACTAAATTTTTTATTTGAAAAACTGATGAGTTTATATATGCTTGTTTATACGAAAAATGACAGGTTCAAACAATGGGGGGGTGCACTTCCTCACAGGACTGCTGAAGATGTTGCTTATGCCGTTGCACGCTTTTTCCAAACTGGAGGCACTCTACAAAATTATTACATGGTATTCAAATATACAAACATACCTTAGCTTTGTCATAACTCATATATGTATGTGAGTAATGTGATTTAATTAATTGTTCAGTATCATGGCGGAACAAATTTCGGAAGAACTACCGGTGGTCCGTATATCACTACGAGCTACGATTACGATGCACCCCTTGATGAATACGGTATATATTTCCTAGTTTAACATAATAATATGCAGCTAATACATACTTACGTGATTTATTGACTATGTATGCATTTAATTTGTATGTTGAAAATGAGTAGGTAATTTGAATCAACCCAAATGGGGACATCTGAAGCAGCTGCACTCAGTGCTGCACTCAATCGAAAAAGTTCTTACCCATGGAATTATTATCGCAAGTGATTTGGGCAGTAATATAACGGTAAACAAATTAAAGCTTGATCATGCTTATTTCATCAATCTGCTCTACAAATCAGATAGATTTAACTCTGATGAAATCCTAATGTGTATAGGCAACAGCTTATAAGTACAACAATAACTCAAGCTGTTTCATTAGCAACGACGATTCTACAAACGATGCAGCAGTTACGTTTGAGGGGCAGAATTTTACCATTCCTGCTTGGTCTGTTAGTATCCTTCCGGATTGCAAAAATGTAGTTTACAATACTGCTCAGGTGAGACTTCACTTCACAAACATAGCGCAAATTTAAGATAATGCATGGCAGGTATTTAACATCATTACGATGTGCAATTTATTAGGTGAATACCCAAACTTCTATTATGGCAAAGATACCCAATGAAGCAGAAGAAGAACCAAATAGTCTGATTTGGAGTTGGAGGCCGGAGAAAACCGCTAAGTATGTCCGAAGTGGTAAAGGTCAATTCGCCAAGGATGCTCTCCTCGAGCAAAAGGCTGTCACTAATGACTCTACTGACTATTTGTGGTACATGACTAGGTATGTATATATATATGTATCTGTGTAAAGTTTTTTTTTTATTCAAAGAGAGTCGCAAGCCACATGGTAACAATAATTGATACTTGTTATTCGAATTGTGATTAATTAGTGTCCAAGTTGGCAAGAACGATAAAATTTGGAGCCATGACGTAAAGCTTCGTATCAATTCTAGTGCCCACGTTCTACATGCTTATGTTAATGGCAAAGAAATTGGTGAGATGGATTTTGATTACTTTTACATTCACATTTTTTTTGTAATTGGTTTCATCATGTAATTTAATCTTCTTTTTTTTTTTTTTACTTAGGACATGATTATGCCAATGCTTCATTCAACTACAATTTTGAGAGAACCATCAACTTGAAAGAGGGGAAGAATATAATAGCACTCCTTAGCGCTACGGTTGGACTTAGGGTATGTGTGTGGTACACATTTTAACTTACAAAATGCAAGTATAGGACATTTACATGTAAACTAATATGACATACTTTCAATTTTATTCCTACAGAACTATGGTCCATTTTACGACATGACGCCGATAGGAATAACCGGTCCGGTAGAGTTAGTCGGAAAGCATGGTGATAGTGATGTGGTAAAGGACTTGTCTTCTCAAGTATGGACGTATACAACTGGTTTGCAAGGACTCGACCACGACATGCTCTATAGTGATAGATCACCCTATGCCAATAGGTGGAAGGGCAGTAGGGGTTTGCCAATTAATACTCGGATGATATGGTACAAGGTAACAATTTACACTATTTAATTTAATTATTTATTTATTTTGCATTAACTATTTCGCTATACTTGTCAAGTGTAATTAATTTGCGACGATAATGTTTTCATTAGACGACATTCAAGCCACCTCTGGGGTCGGACCCAGTTGTGGTGGACCTAAGTGGCATGGGCAAGGGAACCGCTTGGGTGAATGGAAACAACATTGGAAGGTATTGGTCTACCTTCTTAGCTAGTGAAGATGGGTGTATCACAGGTCCTTGCGACTACCGCGGCCCATATGATAACAACAAATGTCAAACCAATTGCGGGAATCCCATCCAAACAGAGTAAAAATCGTGCCTTTTTAACACCTATTGGTACACATTTTCCATTCCAATGTCGAATTCTGGACCATGTAGCAATCATTTTCGTCTGCAAATGCAGGTATCATGTACCCAGATCTTTCCTAAGGAGCGATGTTAACACCCTTGTGCTATTCGAGGAGTTTGGGGGAAACCCGACAAAAGTTAACTTTAAGACAGTCAGAGTAGGACGAGTGTGTGCGAATGCGTACGTGGGAAGCACATTGGAGTTGTCATGTGGTAGTAGACAAATTTCTGGTATAGCCTTTGCTAGTTTTGGTGACCCTCAAGGAATTTGTGGTTCTTATGAGAAAGGATCTTGCGAAGGAGTCAGTGATGCTGCAGACATCCTCAACCAGGTATGTGTTTATATATGTGTGTGTGCAATGGCATGCACGCGAGTATTATTTTGTAGGATTTAATTGAAGTTGATTTTACTTTGGCAGGCTTGTGTTGGGAAGCAGACTTGTTCAGTGGAAGTCTCAGAGAAGAATTTTGGTACGGCATCAACTTGTCAAGACAAAACCAAGAGACTTGCAGTGGAGATCGTTTGTTAATAGATAGACAAATTAAACTCCCCTTTATACAAAGGATTTGCGATTGAGTACTTTGATTAGTATAGTATAGTAACTTTATGGGCAATCTTGATTTCTAGTCTGTTTTTAGATCATTGAACAACACGTACTACTATTAACTTAAACAAGCTTTATTCTTCTTACATTGTATTCCATTCTGCGGCATATTTATACAAAGGATTGGTACTAGTTTGCATTGCTGTTCTGACGATAGCTATTTGTGTGCATGTCACAAGGATGCTCACGAGTGCTATTAGAATGCAACCTACATAGCATTGAGGTTGTCTGTAGAATCCCTTTGTGATGGAGATGATGAGAGGGGTTGTCAGTAGATTGTGAGGATGTTCCTTCATCAAAAGCAAGCCATTCTGATTTATTCTGTAATAAACTTACAGACTAGTCATCTTTGTCCACTAGGATGGTCAGGAGATGCCACTTTAGGATGTTAGACGTAGAAAGAGTTGTTTGGCAAGTCTACATGATGAAGGAATTGTCTGCAGCTGCTCATGAATGTCTCTGAATAATGCTTGGCTGTCCTGCTGAAAGCAATTGTTAGGATTTTGGCTGTAAAGTTTGTAATGTGACAAGTGTTTGCAGTAACTATGCTGTGCGTAAGAAAGTATCTAAACAACATCGCCTGTAGACTTTCAGCCAAAGAGCCGGAAGATCACATCTTCATAATACATACTATTATGGTCAACACTAATAAGACCTCAATTCAGGTCAATGCCTACTAATCTCACCATCAACTTAGCCAGTTAACTGAGATGTATCTTCCTAGGAACCATATTTAATTGAGAAACCGACACATCAGAACTGTTGGTTCAACAAATTTTTTTATCTTATGAAGCCTTAAGAGAGACAAATTTGGCACTCCATAAGCCAATTCAACAACTAGAGAGCATTAACGCAAGCTATTATCAGAGATTTAATAAAGTTATCTGACAAGCAACTTTCATGACCTTGGCTTTAAAATCAAAATGATATAAGAAAATATGTTAAAAAGTTTTACTCAATGTTTCCAAGTTTGCACCAACCAATGATATATAAGGTCTTCATCGCTGGACCTAACCCCATATGTCTGGAATGGAAGATCTAATCTGCAGGAAAACATACTTCAGCAATATCAATACAGAGATTAGGTATATGTCTATAATTTCGGGAATAACCTCATTGTCAAAGCATCCGTATTGTACTAATATAATCTTTGATGGGGCCAGGGTTTTTTTACAACCACCCCTATGGCAGTTAGCGCTTGTCTTGTAGGATTGGACCAGACTCATTTGAGAGTTTATCCACTTCAGACTGTGTAACCCTTATTGGACAAACGAAACAGATGAGACCACACCTATTGGCTATATTGTGTGCCTTTTTTATCTGACTCCTTGCTAGAGCTGTCAATTTTCATCCCGAACCGTGAATTTGATTGTACCGACCCAAAATATTTTGACCCGACCCGACCCGATCCAAATCCAACTTGAAAATCAATTTAACCCGACATATAACCTGACATGAACTCGACTGGCTCCTACCTGAATATAACCCAATTTCGAAATAACCCAACCTGTTAACAACCCAACCCGATTGTAAACTGATTAGTAACAATATGAACCCAATTTAACCCGATTCAACCCAACTAGAAACCGATAAGGCCTAATTGATAGTGACCTTTAACCCAATTTAAGACGACATGGTCAAATTAACCTGTTAGAATCCCAATATTAGAGTTGTCATATTCAAATTTCATTTCTTGTAAATTATTAGGATTCAGTAGACATATTTTGGACAAGAAAGTAGATTTATTTTAGACATCTACATCATTATAAAAGTTTGAATATCAAGTTGTTAAGTGTTAATGTTATAGAGACTAATTTGTCCTTTTTTTTTGCATCCCAATTAATTTGTTCATTGATAGGAATAGCACTATACTAGTAACTGAGAAAGTAAGTACCAGTCTTTCTATACTAAGCAAAGCAACAAGCAAACAAGGAGCTAGGTCCTTATAAATAAAAGTATAATAACCTTTTTATAAAAGCATAAGGGACAAAAAAATATAAAAAAAAATTAGGCATATTATTGATAAGGTTGAAAGTTATAAGTTTAAATACGTTATTGTGTAGGATAACACGATTTTACGATTCGATCAGATCTTGCCAAGCCCATCCTATCAAAATAAAATCATGATTTTAACACTGGTTATTGTCAAAGAATTGGCAAGTGCATAATAGAAACTAAAGAATCATGAATTTAACCTAACTTGTAAAAATGCGATTTACAACATATTTGTAAAATAATCATGAATCGAACCGAAATGTCTCGAAATGACCCGGAATAAACTGTCTTAACCCTACCAAATTGGTATCTGCCCAAAGTCGAGTCAAACCCAAAATAAAACCACCTTAACCCATTTAAACTCGAACCGTTCAAACCCGAGTCAAACCAATTAAGTAAATAACCGATTGAACCCGATCCGATTATTAACCCGAAATCGAACCGATCCGAAAATAATTAACAACTCGTTTCAACCCCGATTTGACACATCTACTCCTTGCAACCTTCCTTACCATATATGACCCGTATTGTTTTCCCACTTCTCTGATTTCTAGTGTTTTACATGCTCCAAATGTTAATTAGGCAGCCAATATTACGATGCAGAATACTTAACGGAACATGAGGATTAGACAAAGAAGTCACGTCCTCTAAATTCCTGGAAATCATCCATGTCATGGCTGAAAGGCACGCTGCAGACTCGGCATGGATAACTGAAGTAACCCAGATAATATAGGTTTGCCACCTACTACCATCCTTATCTCTTCATTATCATCCAGAGCCCAACCTATGTCACCTCTATTATAAATGTTACACCACGACCCATTACCTTGAATATTATCAGGGTAAGAAGTCTTATTCCGTTGCCCAAGAAAGCACTGAAGAAACCAAGAGGGTGACTATGAAACTCTTCTGCCGAGTTAAAGAATTTCGAGTGTCCTTTCTTCTTATCCATGAAGGCATCATGTTGCATCATAGCCTGATCCAATTAGACTTTAATATCAGTTGAATCTCCTCGTCCTGTCATTTCAGGGCCTTAAACATAATAATATTTACGGGTCTGTTTACGCGCTGTACATAATTTTATAGTATGATTATTTTATTTTATATTACTAATTTTGTTCAATAGAATAATTCTAACCATTGTTTGATGATGTACATTGCCGGTTCAACCTCGTTCCAATGCAACAGCCTAAGCAACTGGAATATCTATTTCTTAGAGATTTGTGTTTAACTCATTGTCATTGACTGAGATGGACATCAAATTTTCCACTTGATAAGTAGATTGGAGTGACTCTATAATCATTTGATGGACCTCCTCCTTCCCTAAGCACCAAGCTCCCATATGGTCTTTGAGAGATAACATGGCCTTTCTAGCCTCCCTACGTTTCACTTTGGAGAACTAGTATTTTTCAATGCAAATATTAAAACAATGCAAGTTGAAAGGCTTTCAATAAATATAAAACTAAGTTATTGGCTTATATTGGTATTAGAATCAACAATGCAAGCTCAAATGCTAATATACTCTGATTTCAATAATACATATACAAATATTAGAACAATGCATGCAAGCTCATCAAAGGCTTTCAATACATATAACAACGTAACTACGAATATACAGAGATTTCTACAATGTATGACAAATATAAATACGGATCATATACAATAATCTAACTACTAACTTAAATACAGTTATTGGCAAGGAATCGTGTGAACTTGTCTCTTATTTCTTTGATTTCGTCAATGGTGAAAGGCTCCACTCTTGATACGTTGTTGAAAACCTAAATGTAGCCACCATTTATAATAAAATTATACAATTAGATTATCAAATCAATCTCTATTACTTGTTTAATTCTTGTGAAGGATAAATTCATACAGTTTGAAGTATAGTCATGAACATTTCCTCAAAGTTGTGTCATGAACAATTTTCCATTAATTATAAAAGTTTTCCAAAAAATTCGACAGAGTTTCCTTTTTAAAATGAACATTTTCCCAATTTTTAATCTTAAAAACCTGTTCAACACAAGTCAACAATTCCACAATACAACACACAATAACTATACAATGCCATACCACATCAATCTTTCGATTGATGCCGGCCATATAATCCCATTCTCCATGCATGGTCATCAACATCTACGACTTATATTTCATAGGACGACTTGCCTAATACGTATATATAAACAAATGTCAGCCAAGGAATTAGATATACCTTTTCTACATCATCGACTCCCGTGGTAGAAGTGACTAAGTCATACATGAATCTCATCACATAATAGCCACAATCTACCCCATTTTGTTGTTGTGCGCACTAAATGGGAATGAAATCAATATTCATGTCAAATCAAAGTAAATCAAAGGTTAGGCTACCATAAAATATTGTAATTCCCAAAAATATGTACCTTCACTAATTTCCATTTAGGAAATGTAGCTCTTGAATGTAATTCAAGACTTCCATGTAATTTCTTCATTGCACTACACTCGACAAGAAAAATATAGGTCATATTTATGTGATATTAAAGTTAATAATCAAACTAAAACGCATTTGGTCAACTTGAAGATACCTAGACAACAAGGATTTGATAAGTAAATGTCGAGGTGGTTGTAGACACACAGTCGAATTGATATACTGTGTGGGTTAAAGGACATATGACTAGGAGCAACCAATGTTTACTACAAACACTAATTTAAAGTCAATAACGAGAAACATTATAACTTAGATAATGATAACAAAAGACATATATATATATATATATATATATATATATATATATATATATATATATATATATATATATATATATATATATAGCATGTTGGGACTAAAACATACTCTTCAATATAAGGAGCCAAAATAAATTTGTCCCCATATTTGATTGATTTTATCAAACTTCGTTCAATGTATTCTTTCACCTCGGGTTGGCTTGTCATGCATTGTGTGTCACAAATCTGTTGTGGATATAACCACCCAACTTTCAAAACAGACTCACATTCACTCAAATCCTTATGAAGTGCACTAAACTCATAAAAAACAAGATATGTTAGAATTGTACATAATCACCCAACTAAGAAGTCCACAAAATTAAATATAGTAGTGTAAGTATATTTCACCTCATGAAGACTTGTATTACGGATACATTTAACATTTCTCCTGATAGAAATTCATGAACATCCACTTTGTATACCATAATTAATGTGTCCTCCATGTAGTAAAACTGTTCTTTTGCCAAATCAACTTGAATTGGCTAGTCATCATGCACATTAGCCAAATCATCTCCCTTTAATCCAACGAGAAGCAACATAATTTGAAACAAAATAATTGGAATTATTGTGACCTATAAGACTACATTTCTTATAGAACTTAAACACACCTTTGTACCTGAAATTTAATCTATACCACTTGGTCCTCTTCAGCTGGAAGAAAGCATCCTGAGATGAGAGGATTGGATAAGTCTACATGCACGAGTGCCCTATGTTCTAGAATACCAATACCTTGGGGATGATACTCGTGTTCCACTAGTTCTACAAATCCAAAGTGGTGGAAAGAATACAAAGCCCAATATCTATCTAGCTTCTCCAAAGAAAGATCCACTACCCATACATAAACTCTTGCCATATCAAAATCCATATTGCCCAAAAGTAGTGACCTCCCTCCCTGGAAAAAGGAGATGAGTCTATCATCTACTATCGTTGTTTGGAGGTCCAATAAGGCCTCCATATCTCAACAGTGGGAGCAAACAAAGGCATAGTACCTACCTAATCGCTGCACTCTAATTGGTCCACAAGTTTGCCACAACGAATTCACTACAGCTTGCTCAACATCTTCAATGAGGTCCATAGAAAGCTCCAATAACTAAAGAGTTCTAGTTAGGTTAAGCTTGAAGGTGTTGTGGATCCAGGGGTCAGTTAGCACTCCCATGTGCCAGTATTGATAAGATTGAGAGAAAAACAAGGAGGTAAGGTACAGGGATAAAAAAAAATACAAAGCTTAAGCTAAAGAGTGTGAAAAACCAGATGAGAAGAAGTGGGTTGAAGGGGGGAAAAGGTTAGAAATAAGTTAAAGGTGAAGAAAGAAGGACCAACATAATCTCATCAGCTTAATGCATGGATACCATGCATGTGGTTGAGGAAAATGATTAAAGTTTGGAAAAGGAAAAAAGAAACACCAAAGAATATGAAGCGTTTAGAAGAAAATGAAGTTACTTTGAGAATGAGCACGGAGAAGACTTAAGAGAAAAAATAATGATTATGTTGTATATGATCCGAAAAGACAACAATTAAGGACAAAAACCAAGAACTCTAAGAACTTGAGCAGAAGAAAACCCTGGGTTAAAGAAACCTCTCATTTCTAGAGACAAAAGGGGACTTGCTTGCTTTAGCAGTCGGTCGAGTGTGAATAGATAATTTTTGAATGAAGATTTTAATAAATGAATCTCTCATAAGGTTCCTACAAAGCTCCATGATCAGGATGGTCGCTACATGTCCCTTATTTTCCTTATTAGACTTCAAGACCCCACTTTCCAAGCACTATAATCCATGCAATTATTTTAACTCTCCTCAAAACTTTCATTTCAAGGAACAAACCACTATTTTCTTGGCTTAACAAATCCTAAGTCTAAAGTAAATCTAAATTTGCCATCATAAACTCTAGATATTAGGAGTTGAAGGTTCTAATGCATGTTTAGTTTTATTTAATTAGCAATGCTTCATTAGTGTACCTAAGTCCCTAATTCACAAGCCATCCATTCCTTTTTCATCTAATAAAACCCTTTATCTTACCCTAAAATAGTGTTAGCCTAGAAGAACTGAGTAATATGATTGATTCTTGAAGACACTGAAATTTAAAGGGGAAGGCTCCCGAGATATTGCAAGCCATAGAAACTAACACTATATTTATTAGAATTAATTTTACTAGCTAAGAGATAGGAACTCTTGAAAACAATTTGTTGGCAATTTTCTCAATCAAAGCTGAAAATAAACTCCTTTCCTTTATCAATCGAAAAACCTAAATGACTTCCTAAATATTTCACCTCCCTTATTCTTAAAACGTTCATTATCTCTAATGTCTTATTAGCCAAAACACATACATTGAGCTTAACAAAGAACTTTTGTAGGTTTAAGTGCTAACCTAAAATTCTGTAGAATTATTCAATAATGTTGTTCATACCCTAATCCTCACTTAGAACCTCTTTAAGAAAAAGCATATCATCACTGCAAAGAAAAGGCAATTATTCAATGGCAATTTACAAGAAACTTCTATACCTTTGGACATATACTAATATTCCTTTCCCATTTGCAATATTCTAGAAAAAATATCCATACAAAAGAGGAAAGTCATAGCCCAACTCTCGGACGAAAATTCTACAACGTTTTCCAATTAACTAGGATTGTGTAGGAAAATGTGGAAATATATTAATAAATGATTTGCACCTACCATTCTAGAAAACCATACGTCTGTAAAACCATGAAGAGAAAACACCAATTAACCTTATCATAAGTTTTTCTCTTGTCCACTTTATAGCCTTTAAATGGGTACCTTTTATTTTAGTATTAATTTTGTGCAATATCTCCTAAGTTAACAAAATATTGTCTAAAATATGCCTTCCTAAGATAACTACTCATCATATTCAACTTCATTAACTACATCCCTAATGCCTAGAATCCGTCATTTTCCTTTTAGAATAACCAACCAAATACAATCGACAAGATCAACCATGTCAAAACTTGATTTGCTTGTGAAGCCAAAACAAATGGATTTGTATGATATCCTAAATAATAAGGGTTTACAAGGGTCAAACACCCGTGTTTATCCTTTGTAATATTATGGTTACTATTAACCTAAATACAAGAGAAAAGAGGAATCTCTATTCCACAAAGTCAAGCTCTAAAACATCTTCAATGAATCCATATTATGAATTCCTTCTCTCCATTGGTGTTCTTTCCTTCACGCTAACAAATTCTAAAGAAAAAATAATTACAATAACACCAGTGTTTTGCATAGTTGACTTCTCATCTTGCCGCTTCGTGTAAAATGAATAACCATTAATGTCATATCTCTCGTATGACAAAACTCAAACTTTAGAACCATATGCCAACTATCTTAGCATATTAGAAATTTTATTGGGTGTGTTGGATAATTGAGAGTTTGAGACAAGAGTCTTTTCTTAAACTATGCAACAAATGTAGAATTATGCTCCTTTATCAACTGCAAATCCCCTTTTGAGGGATTATCACTTCTAAGGATATTCATGTGCACATCTAAGTCAGGATGAACTTTACTAAAATTTTGCAATACAAAGAGTTTGACCCTAGATTTCATGTCAAAACTAAGTGATATCCATTTTCAGCCAATGGTACAATGACCCTTAAGCCTCCCTCTTGTCTAAAGTGTAGCACCCTAATTTATTGTGCATGTGTCAAATCCTGATCAATCCATGATATAATTTCTTCTGCGACTTATTTCTAAACAATACTAGTCTTAGGTTTGGTCGGATTCATTATTCTACCCTTCAAGGAACCCATTTCTTGTTTAAAGGGATACATGTATTTCCCCTAAATTGGCTTATAAAGCTTAATTTCACAAACTAGATGAATAACTAAATGTAGTGTGATGTCAAATAATAATGGTGGAAAATACAAATCAAATCAATACATGGTCACAACTACATCAGCCTATAAGACATGTAACATCACTAGATTTATTACCTTGTTACGAATAGCATTGAGAAAGAGAGACATTGCTGGATTGATCACCTTGATACAGATACCTGTAAGTGTCACCAATAGGGAAGAGTTTAAAACACAAACTTTTTCTTATAAACCCAATTGATTTGCTTTTATAACCCTTCTAATAATGGTTTCAATGCCTTCTACCCACTCATAAACTTCACTCACACATAAAAGGGTATGAGCTTCTATCATCTCTGCTTTCTCATTAAAAGCTTTTCTCTTTCTTTTGAATGGATGATCTTAGCGGAGGTATTTTATTAAATTCCATAAAAACATGCTTCCGATAATTTTGTAAGCGCACAACCTCTATATTTTCTTCACATATTGGACATGTAGTCTTCCCCTTCACAACCTACCTGGACATAATTCCATAAGTAGGGAAATTATTGATAATACAAAAGATCATGGCATATAGAGTGACACTATAATTACTATAAACAACAAAATTTTGGGCACCTTCCTCCCACAACAACCTCAAATCATTGATAAGTGAGGCCATATACACATTTATGTCATTCTCGGGGATATTTTGGTCTAGAGATTAGAAGCAAGAACATGATGTCTCTATGCTTCATGCATAACCAATAAGACAAATTATAGATGGTTAGAAGAATTAGCCAAGTGGGCTACTATATTGGGTACTTAGTGTCCTAAATGAGTTCATTCCATCCATATAAAGATCTGGCCTAAGATTCTAATCTTCTTGACTGAAATCCTTAAACTATCTATCAATGTTCTCCACTAAAGAGAATCGGGCAAATGACTTAACAACCCATTTTCTTCCTTTTTATCAGCATGCCAACGCAATAATTTTTCCTTGTTATCATAAGAGAAGAGGCACTTAAATCTAGATATTATTAGAAGATACCAAAGAATTTTGGCCGGTCACCTCTTATTTCTTATGCCTACTTCATTATGCTTAATTTTGTAATGAGACACTCAATACACTATACACTTCTCTAGATATGTATACTCGTTTTGATATAGCACACATTCATTTTATTAAGCATGGATCTTCACATACTCCATGCTCGGACACATGAGTTTTTATCCTCATAGCTAGAGGTAGCTCATAGCCCTTGACAAACATTTTTTTTTATTAAATTTCAAACAAATATTTGAAACTCTTATTAGTCTAGCTGTGACACGCCTTTAAGTTAAAGAATTTCATGGTAGCAAATAGTTTAGTGTATGAAGTAAAAGTATGTAGGATATAAAGACTTCTTTGAATCTCATAATATTATCAAATTGGATACATTCTATGAAATGATCCTTTATATCATGCATCATCTCATCTATCTTATCCTCATCCACTCTATTCTCATCACTATCATCATTAAATTCCTCGTTTACATTAACAATACCATCATTGCTAAGATTCTTCTCACTACTTCCGCAATTAATAGTGCTTGCCCAAAATACTTCATTTCGCCAGGTTAGGTCCACCTTATATATATAGTATGCTTTAACCCCTCAATGAATTAAATGATTTTTGACTTTATTAATATCATGATACCCCTTGAGTTATTATAGTTACAATAAGGACAAAAAATTATATTGGAATAATTCTCTAGTTAGTGTCTAAGGGAAACTCTAGCAAACTCCTCTATCTCGTGTAAGTACTTCATTGAAGTCTGCTTACTGTACATCCAACCTCGATCCTTTTTTAATAGGTCAAAATATAAAGGACAAACTTGAATAGGTAGTTTAGGGCAATTTAATATTTGAAAACATCAATTTATACTAAGGAGCAAAGATATTCAAGCATCATCTAACTCTATTGAGGTGATAATCATATGCTAATTCATATTAAGACACTAATCATTATAAGGAGCAAAAAAAAAGTTGATACAACCTCTATAATTAAGACATTAATTATATATTCAATAATGACAACACTTTCCAACAAAAAATCAGTAGAGTATCCCCTATAATGGGACTATCTCTATAAATTATATCTTTATTTCAAACCTATTTTCACCATCAAGTCATACTAGTATTTTAATCAACAAGCATAGTCCAACAAATAAAACACTAACCTTTAAGAATTATCCAACTCTATTGAAATGATATACATATATGAATGTTAATTCTTTTACATGAATAACTTGTATATTTATACTTTACTAGAGATAATTTCTTTAAAAAAAAAGTGTTAGCACGAAAAACACCTTTAATTAGGATCCAAATTTTTTTTCGAAACGAACTTCAAAACATAGAAAATGAAATTTCCCTAATATTGTAAATTTCAAAACCAAGTATTAAATAAAATACTAATGAATTAACATTAATAGGTAAATAAAACTAAGCAAACTAAGCATCAAATTTACCTTAAAAACTAAAGAAAACATCAAATTTAACCAAACACAATACTCATCTCAATCCTACCAATAAATCAAACAAGTAAAAGGCCAACTCATTTCCATTTTTTTTTTCAACCCTTTACTCCCAGTCTCCCACTCTTCATATCCCTCCAATCAACATAGAAACAAATCAGGTTGTAAAACATCAACTTCCCATTAGATATTTATGTAGGAAGTAGTTGCAGGATTAAAAAGTAAAAGGGAGTCAACCTTTAAAAAAAATAAGTGTCCTTGTGCGTTTGATGATATAGTATCAACATGTCATGGATTCCAAACCAAAGAACCAACTAACCCTTCAGTTAAAATATTTTACAATTTATCACAATGTTAAGCTGATGAGCAAGTCAATCACAATTAAGCTAAACAAACGTCAACCCGGATTAAGCAAATGAGTAATCAATCACAATTAAGCAAATGAGCATCGAATTTAATTTTAAAACTAAAGAAAGGATCGAATTGTGCTAGAACTTAACCAAAAATAGGATGCTCCATCGAATTGGGCTAAAACTTAACCTAAAGAATGCATGGAATTCCATAGAAAAAAGCATTGGTATTACCTTTATCCTCGAATTGTATTATGTGTAGCCTTCTCTTAGTAAGGATGAGAAAGAAAGCCACATTGGCGTTTTCTTGGGCTAAGAACGACATGAGTGAGAGAGAGCCATGAATGTGCAAGAGGGAGAGAGGAATATTACTTGAGAAATGTGGGTGGTTGAGGGGGACTTGCCGACGTGAGTAGTTGAGGGAAAACTAAAGATGTTTGAGTCGTTCATGCTTGTCAAAAGTTAGAGAGGTTTTGAGTGAAGCTTTTTTTAAGTTTGAATGCATATCAGCACTGGAGGGAGATTAAAGGGATATATTACATAATTTCTTCAGTTAATTAATCAAGCGAAGAAGTTAATAGTAATCGTTACGGTTAAATAATTAACCAAAGCAATTTATCATAAGATTGTACTTAACCTTATTTGCTACGTATTTTTTTATTCATAGCAATGGTACTTTTTTGTACTAGTGTTGCTTGATAGAATTAAAGTGTTGCATCTCTCAGGAGGGGCTCTTGTAGGGGTGCTTATTGAGTTGAGCTACTCGCGAGCTACTCGGACTCGACTCGATCAAAGTTTGACTCGATTAAAGTCGACTTGAGATAAAACTCAACTCGATAAGTTAATGAACCAAGTTGAGCAAACCAAAGCTCGACTCGAAAAGTTCATGGAAAGCTCGAATTTTTGTTTATAATATATATCTATAAAAAATATACTTAAGATAAAAAATTGGAATAAAATAGAATATGGTTTGATAAATAAAACTAAAACTCCTACATTTGGATCAAAATGAATGCTGAGTTTTACATATAAACTCAAAATTCCACATTGAAAAAAAAATAATAGATGGTTTGAATTAGTTAATATATATAAACTCAATAGTGTTTTCCACCAAATCAAGCTCATATAAACCCAATAGTGTTTTCCACTAAATCAAGCTTTCTTGTTAGACCAATTCGAGAATAAGTATTGTTGGGGTGGAATTTCTGTTGTGTGACATGTAAGCAAGCGATGTGTCGTGAGAATCGGCTAAGCAACGTGGAAGGGTGGCAGTTTTCAGCTATATGTTCGGGTACTGTTGTAGAGGTGCATTGAACCTGGACACACATTTGAAGAAGTTTAACAGTTACTCCACTTCCTGATAAGTTGGGATTCGATTTAGGATGATAAGCCTTTGCGGGATAAGTGTGAAGAAACGGTCATTGATGGATAAGTACGATGTGGAAGTAGGAGGAGGTGGTTAGGCATTTTGACTGTGAAAGAAACCAAAGAATACAGGGAAGACGCATTATAAAAGGAGTGAGGATGGAGATCGGGGCACACAAGCTCACTACCGGTTACAAAAGACTAAGTCACTTCTCACCAACAAATTTAGCTCGCCTAGAATATTCACATTTATATTTACGTTCTTTAAAAATACCATTTGAAATTCTGTAATCAAGAGGACTTAGTCCCAAGCATAGTGGAAATGCGACCTAGATAAACCCCTATGGTTTTTCCTAATTTGGGTTTTCCGCGTCAAATCGTGTCGCTCCTAATTCGATTTTTCTTTCCATAACGTTTATTAATTTATCCTTTGTTAAGCACAAATAGTTGTTCCATGATCCTAACCTTAAATTGTCACCCAGTTAGCAATTTTTGGCAGAAACAAGTATTTAGACTTATTGCTTTTAAATGAGCTAAAAATGAGTTAAAACTCGAGCTTGAAACGAGCTTTATTCGAGTTCGAACTTAAACGAGCTTTATTCGAGTTCGAACTTAAACGAGCTTTAATCGAGTTCGAGCTTATAACGAGCTCGAAAATTGAGTTATCAAGTCAAGTTCAAGCTTCGATTTTTTTAGATCAAGAGCTTCCGACCTCGAGTCGAGTTTAAGTTAGACTTATCGAACTCGAGTGGAGATCAACCAAACACAAACTCGATTCAACTTATAAGCACCTCTAGACTCTAGATTCAAGTCTGAGGTGACTGCTATTTTGGTTCAACTCTTTGGCAGGATGCAGTGCAACCACTGGAAATTGCGAATGTCATTCACCAAAAAGAGCTTTATTGGAGAAAATATTCTAAATATGTCTCCGACTCTCCACTCAAAAAATTCAGAAAGTTTTAAATGTGTTTTTAAAAAAGGAGAAGGTAAAAAAGAAAAAGTAAACGGCTTTTGACCCAACTTATCAATCAATTATTATCAGGTAACATTTTTCGAAACACAACCAATCAAGAATCCTTCTTTTTTCTTCTCAAGGAGGGATTCATTCCGTTCCCAATCTGTTTAAAACTCAATTTTCTCATCAAATCATACAAATCACCCAATTAATCAGACACTTACTGTTCTGAGTAATAGAGAGAAAATATGGATGTGGTTCAGCTCTTGCAGAGGCAGTTCATCGACTACATGCATTCCATACAAGGAAGTAATTCCCAAAATAAATTCTGGGTTTTGATCCATTTTCTCCAACTTCAACTGGGGTTTTTCTTTTTTTGATGATTGAAGGTTGGCTGTTTTTCTTTTTGACTGTTTTTACAGCATTATTTGGATGATCAGTTCAACCAGCTGCAGAAATTAGCTGATGAGAGTAACCCAGATTTTGTCATTGAAGTTGTTACCCTCTTCTTTCAAGGTTCTGAGAAGTTGCTTGACGATCTGAGCAAAGCTCTGTGAGTTCCATGAATTTTCATTTTTGGTTGTGATTTTCAATTTATGAAATTTAACAGTTTTTATTTTTTTCTTGGGAATGTTATGAAGTGAGCAGCCAGTTGTGGATTTCGTTCAAGTGGAAAATCATGCTCATCAGTTTAAGGGTAGTAGTTCAAGGTATATCCTGTCTCTCAGTCTTCCAACGTTGTACATTTTTAGGGTTCTTCAATTTTTCTGAGCTTTGATGTGATTCTGTATATAGAATCATAATTGGTGTAACTTTATCAGTTGTTGAATTGAAATTGGTTTAGTTGCTTTGTTATGTGTTTGATCTGTACACATGCAGCGTGTAATTTTGATATCATAGAATTATAAATCCGAGGATTAATACAGTTTTGTCGGGGCGGGGATGACGGGAAGGGTATTCTTACCTACAAGGGTGATTTGTCGAAATTGGCGAACTTTGAACAAATATCTGGTTTAGATAGTGGCTGGTGATGACTATGAAGTGTGTTTATTGCATGGTATTTGATGGGTCACTAAAATAGTGTATTGTTGAAATGTTAATTTGTTCCAGATTTTGAGGGGTTTTTTGTTTTTGGTATTTGGCAGCATTGGTGCACATAGGGTGAAGAATCAATGCGTTAAGTTTCGAGCTTTCTGTGAGGAGAAAAATCGTGATGGGTAAGTTGTTGACTAGTTTACATCATATGCCGTTACGTCACATAGTGACTATATATATCTGAATGTTTGGCTAGTGATGTTTCACTCTTATACTGATGTCTATAAAGTGTTACAAGGACTGTTCTGTATGGGCTTGTATCTTGACTAATAAACTGACAATTCTTCTTCTTTCACAATTAAGAGATGCCTTTGAAAGATTCAGTTAGGAAAATCGTTAGATATTCTGGCAATTCACCTCATATCATTTTGTTATCCCATCTAATAATCTGTGTTGATTCATTGACTTCTATACTGGGGATATGATCCAGAGTGGATAATGGATTGAAAGATGAAAATGACATCTTTTTGCTGACTTTATCTGTGCTGTTGTTATCAGTGATTTAGATGCTGAATTATATTATTTGTTGACAGACATTACTCATGAGAATAATAAGGGTCTTAGAACTTAAGTTTGCAGAGATCTTTTAAAGTTTGGGAGTCATATATATGTTCAAATGATTGGAACACCTCTACAACAAGATGATTTTGGGACTTGGATATGTTTTGAGGGATTTGTAAGGCAGCTTCACTCGTTCACTGAGAAATTTATAGAAACAGGAAAAGAGTTCAGGTCAACTTTGCCTTTGTTACTGCTGCAACTAGCAAACATGGTAATGCTCTTACGAAGAACATTTAAGTGATCAATGATGTTTGAAAGAAATGATACACTTCTCTATTATCCATTGCTCATGAGTCAATCACTCAGCGCTTCTGGTTATTTACTATATTTATGATCAACACCGGTGTGTGAGACCTAACATACAATCTGGTGAGAGTGGTATTGGATTCTGTAACTTTTTAGAAAGAGTTATCTAGATGCTTAGGTAAGAAAATTGTGAAAACCTGAAGATATAGAGCAACTAGGAAAGTTTGGTTCTTTATGGACATTATATTTTGAGTTGATGGGAAAAAATTTGCTATATTTTGAAAAAACATGAGCCGCATTTGGTAATAGGAGAATTAGATCATGGCTGAAGATGTGCACCTGGGAGAAGCAGGGTGCATAAAAACATATTATACTGTTGTCAAACTTTTAATATCTCTCTAAGTTTCTTTCAGTCCACATTTAAAAATCTGAAAACAACAAAATTTGAACTAAGTGCCCGAGATTGTTTGCAATGAGTCTAGCGTCTATTCTCAAGTCATTGTAATAGTTCCATTCAATGTCAAAGGTTTATTATAATTGACCAATATGTTGGAGACCCTCTGTAAGCATTATCATCATTATGATGAGAAATTAATGATTATGTCTGTGCTCTATACATGTAAATGAGTTTACCTAATGTACGTGTATGAATTTCATATAATTTCTGAACCTCCAAATACAAGTTACTCTCCTGATGCTATGAGTTTATTGGCAGATGGTGATAGAATTTCATTAGTAAATAGTCCGAGGTTATAATTTTTACTCTGAGCTGCAAGTATATGTTGTAATCCTCTAGTTGATCACTCTTTCATTGAAACTATTTTGTAAATCTTCCCCCGAACTGGCTCTGTAAAAGCATGAACTTTCATATCTTCGTTCTGGATAACAGTGACTGACCAGTTGATTAACCAAATATTATCTTTCAGCATTCAGAAAATCATTAATTCGTTGATGCATAGTATCTCTTTAGGATTACTGGTGCTGTACCTATCTATATGTTACTTGCGAAAAATGAATGTTTTTGCTTGATGCAAACTCTGGAAACCAATGCATATAGGAAGATAGAGCAGGTCATCCAATCCTCATTTATTCACCCCATTTTTCGTGAAAAGTCAGCCCTTCGCTTAAAGGTCACCATAAAGTTATCCCAGTAACAAGTCACCGTAATCTCACTCACAGTTGGTGTCTTACCTTAAAACTACTGTTGATTTTATGATATACCTTTCTTTTGACTGATTAAAACTTTCCAATAGTCAATTCCTTGCCCTTATAATCAGTTATCTGATTATCCTTTGGCTTCATTGCTTTTTCAAGCATGTATCTATTTGTGGAAGTATCTCTCTAGTGATCGGGTTAGTAATAATCGTAGGTCATGGTCTATAAAAATGGTTTTATCTTTCTGTCTGAACTCATAGTTATGCTTGCATAATTAACATAAATTGTCTCTGACTTTCGCTGAGTTATGACATATTAATGCTTGCTTAGTGTATAATTAGGAAAAATAGACTCTATATGGGTATAATACTAACTCTGTAGTCCATACTAGGATCAATATATTTAGCTTCTTTTGCATCCTAGTCCATTAAACTACTGTTAGCTGGAGTGCACCATTGTGTGTTACCATTATATGCCCATATCATTTGACAGATACTTGTGTTTTACCAAATCACTCAATTTATCAATGTTGAATGCCATTTTCAATGTATAAGATGATTTTTTGTCCATTTGGTGCAGGTGTCTTGCTTGTCTGCAAGAGCTGCAGCAGGAATATATTGTGTTGAAAAAGAAATTTGAAATTCTCTTCCAGGTAATAACCAACAATTCTTCAGACACTTCATTTATACCATAATTTCTACTGAAATATTGTGCATACTATCGATTGTTCTTCCGCCTTGTCCCTTTTGGGCAGCATTTTTATTAGTATTCTATTGCAATTCTTTTACGAATCTTAATTTAATTGAATATTTTCTTTCGAAAATCCTACCGATACCTTGCCATATCTGGGGCTCATTCATTGCAGCTGGAGCAAGAGATTGTGAAAAAAGGCGGAACAGTTCCGACCATGGATTAAGTATATGAAACCTTATCATTTCTAGCAAAACCGAAAAGGATGTAGACCCTTTTTCATATCTCCTTAAATTTCACTTAAGAATCATTGTGAATAAACCATCCCTAAATCTGTAACTTATGGTTCCAGTTATCTTGTGAGATATATTTCAGGCATTATCTGTTACCAAGTGGGTGGCGAAATATTGCATGACATTCATGATGCATCCATCTTGTGCACAATATTCACCCTTTGTTGACTAATCTGATTATATTTAATTGCTTCAATGGTTGGCTGTGGTTGGATGGTGAAAGGGGTTAATAACTTGTCAGAATGTTTACATGAGCGTTATACTCTCCAGTTCCCCTCAATTGACCGCTCAGGTGCATTAATCAAATTCAATGGAATAGTACTCTGTATTTAACTAGTATGTGGACTTGAGGGGGTATAGTGAAGGTTTTAGTTGGGACTTTGAAGTCAAAACTAGGTACTCGTCGACGTGGGTATCTAAATTGTCCGTCCGTCCTTTTTGTCGAGAAATCGGAAGCAGAATTCGGATATCATTTCATCAGCAACATAGTAGCAAGTCGACTATGTGATTTGGACTTCCCTGAAATAAATGTATTCAAAGAGAACCATGTTGTAGAAAATATAATGTGTATTATTATTTAAACGAGTCTAGCTTCTAATGTCCAATACTCCTGTACTTTCAATATTAAGTTCAAGGGTGGTAGCTAACTAGTTTACTTAAAATCCGGGATTAAATTTCGTCTTTATCATTTGTTGTCTTATTGTTTGTTGTTCTCTTTATATATAGATATAAAATATTAGGGTCAAGGAATCCCGTAGAAGGTGAAAGGGAACTATTACCTGTAAATATGTTTGGATTCATGAGTGTCATTCTCAATCCCCTTTATCTCAAATTTTTTTTTTTTTTTTGTTTTAAAAAGAATATCCCTTTACTTCATTTAGTTATCTTTAATTCACCTTACCTTCTCTATCCAGCAAATCATGTGGACATAAGTTGAAATTGATACCATAATAACGTTAATTTGTGGCTTGTAGGCTGTAGCCCTTTTTGAAAGAAAGTTGTGGATTGGAACCTTTCAAAATCATTAATTATGATCACCGAGGATGTTTCTCGATTCTAAGCGGTTTGAGGTCACTGCTATCACATGTTAAACCACAAATAAATCAACGAATAAAGCTGTAGTTGTATTTTTTTTTTTTTTTTTTGGAAAAATAGTAAATGGAAGTGTTTGTATCAAAATATCTAACATACCATTTTTTTTTAGAGTTTGGGTTAAAAAAGTTGAGTCATTCCCAGGTCAAATTGGTTAATGCTTATTTTTACCCTCCTACTGAGGATTCGAGTCAATTTTACGGGGTACGATATTTATAATGCTTATTTTTTCCAATTTTTATTTCAATAAATCATTTTTATATCATTATAATCAAACGATTTTTGTCGAATATTTTTAAAATATTTTTAAAGAATAATTTGCAAAGAAAGCTTAAGCCAAAATTTTTTTAAAAATAAGCTTATTTTAGATTTGGAATGAAAATGTTGTTTAAGATATCAATTTCAAGCTCAATAAAAGTGTTGTCTCAAGTGATTTTTGCCACCTTAGTTATCCAAAAAAAAAAATAATGTGTTTATAACAAGATTTGAAGCATTGACCTCCAAGGCATCCCATACAACACTCTGCGAGCACTAATATCGAGTAAAATTTTAATTTTAAAAATAAAAACACTTATGTAAATTTCACTAGGGTCATACGATCACTTATTTTATCAAGTAAAATCACAATATACGAGATGATATATTCAAAGTTGTGATAGATTAATTCTCCTTTGACGTTGAGGAATCTAAGACTTACGATAAACTCCAAAGGGCATATCTTCTACCCCTAGAGTTCGATTTTTATGGCACTATACAATTGTTACCCCTTAAATCCCTTGGTTTATGAATATAGTGATCTAGAAGAAAAAAATAATAATAAGACCTAAATTTGTCTCGAAGACCTCAAAAGGGTGAATTTTTTTATAACTATTAAACAGTAAAAATATTTTTTATGTACAAAGATACAAATTAGTTGCATATAATAGTTAAGGTATGTGCTTAATTTTAAAATGCATATCTTTACGTTAAGGCAATAGAGCCTAGTTGGGCTTTGCTTTGAAAATAATTTTATCCCAAATTTAAAAGACATTTATTTCTAGAACATAATTTGATTGGTATCTTATTTTAAAAATCATTTAAAGCTTAAATAAAATTGTCACATGCTTTTTACATCAAAATAGAAAGAAAACACAATTTATTATCATAAGCAAGAAAGATAATAACTTTACCAAGTATACAATAAATTAGCGCTAGTACTTAGTTTTACGAATGTGTGATGCATCGATAATGAGGTATTGAGGCATGAAGAAAGCGAGAAATAAAATGATAATTATTAAGTGCATAAAGACTTATACCACCTAATCGGATCGAGTTGACTAATTTTTCGACCCGTTTTTTAAGCTCAAGTTCACCAAAAAATCACTTTTTTTAGGTTGGGTTTCCAATAGGTTAATGTTTGACAAGTTTACACATTTTTCGCAAAATGTGTTTTTTTTTTTAATTCGAAAGAGATTAAAAAACAGGAAGATTTTAATTTTAATGTAGATCCTCATTTGTTACAACCCAAACTTCTCAATCACGTCATACGATCTTCATCTACGATCTGAATCATCAAGATTTGATCCCTATCTCCACAATAATTTTCTCATTTTCTTTCCTTGGTAAATAAGATTTCATTATTGAAAGAAATTGGAATTGACCTTTCTCATGAATTGTTTTTATAAAAAAAAAAAATCAATGTCTCAAACAAAACAAAATATACCTAAAAAAAATATTTAAAAGATTTTGACAAGTAAGATAGTCAAGACTCGAGAGTGCTAAAATGGTCCAAACGGAGGAAAAAAAACTTCACAAAGAAAAAGAAAGTAAAAATAAAAAGAGGTACTCCGGATATCGTAATGCTCAATAGCTTTTAGGAGAAGATGAGCTGTTTCCTCCAAGCCATGTCACGTGGTTTTCGTTTTACTGCAACAAAAGATTAATCCGAACCACAGCCCACACCCCCATACCCCAACCCGAACCAGACCCCAACCACATAGGCTCGGACAGCCGTTTGGTCCCCTGCTCAAGTCCCAACATTAAACAATAAAATAATCCCCTTTGATCCTGCAGTCAGCTGTTTTTGATCCAAGCATAACAGCAGTTAGTCCAACACAAACATAAGTCATTACTCATTTCTCCTTCTCTTACAAGCTACAAATTACATACGGTGTACATTTATGTTTTGCTTCTCTGAGAAGCTTGCCTTACTCTCATTCTCTCCCCTACTGGGCTGTCTCCTGTGTTCACCACCTTCCCATTAAAGCGCACACGGGATAGTTTGGTAAGTCCCTCACGGAAAAGCAGTAACCCCTCTATACTTTGTCCCTCTGCTTGGAAACCCTTTTTCTTATATAACATTGCGTTATTTCGACTTTACGAGCAGTATCTATTAACTTGTTCACTGCTACTTGTATGAGTGTGGTTTGCAATTTATCCATGGAGTGGAGCAAGGTGGCTGTGGTGTACCTTTGTTTTGTTGTTTGTTGTCTACGTTGTCAATACATGGAAGCAATGCTAGACCCGCTTGATTTCCTAGCATTGCAATCCATCCGGAAGGCCTTGAGAGACGTTCCCGGGTCGGATTTCTTCCGGTCGTGGGACTTTACGTCCGACCCGTGTAACTTCCCCGGAGTTTATTGTGATTCCGACAAGGTAATCGCGCTTAATCTGGGCGACCCGCGGGCTGGCTCTCCCGGGCTCACTGGACGGATTGACCCGGCGATTGGGAAGTTGTCGTCTCTGGCGGAGTTCACTATTGTTCCGGGTCGGGTCATGGGGAAGATACCCGAGACTGTTTCGGAGTTGTCTAATCTTCGGTTTTTTGCTGTTAGTAGGAATTTTCTGACGGGAGATATTCCTGCCGGTTTGGGTGCGTTGAGGAGTTTGCATACTCTTGACTTGAGTTACAATCAGCTGACCGGTTCAATACCTCGACCGCTCGGTTCCCTTCCTGTTTTGTCTAATCTTATTCTTTGTCATAACCATCTCACCGGTCCACTTCCTCCTTTTATATCCAATTCTCTTACCCGGGTTGACTTGATGCACAATAATCTCACCGGTTCAGTTGAACCGGACTCTCTCCCTCCTTCAGTTCAGTACCTATCACTTGGGTGGAACAAGTTTTCAGGGCCGGTTTTTGGTCTTTTGCCGACGCTTAATCGGCTGAATTACCTTGATTTGAGTGTGAACGGGTTCACCGGTTTGATCCCGTGTGAGATATTCACTTTTCCAATTTCCAACCTTCAGCTGCAAAGAAATTTGTTTTTCGGCCCGGTTCAGCCGGTTGAGCAGGTTACAATCTCAACAATTGATCTAAGCTACAACAGATTATCAGGGCAAGTGTCACCGATGCTATCAACGGTTAAGAATCTATATCTTAACAACAACCGGTTCATTGGCTCGGTTCCGGCTAGCTTCGTGGACCGGCTAACAGATGCAACAATACAGACGTTGTATTTGCAGCATAATTTTCTGACAGGATTTCAGATAAATCCGACGGCTGAGATTCCAAGTGTCTTGTGCTTACAGTACAATTGCATGGTCCCACCAACCCAGTCAGCTTGCCCGTTGAAAGCTGGAGACGAGAAGACACGCCCTACTGCTCAGTGTAACGAGTGGCGAGGGTAGAATTGGGATTTCCTACCAGACAGTATAGAAGACATAATATTATTGTCTAAAAATAGGTTTATTTTCTCCTTAAAAATTATCAATTTTTTTGTTGTGTCTAATTGGCTTATGTGGCAAAGATTTTTGCTTTGATTTATTTAATTTTTTTGTAATATGAGGTGACTCTTAAGAAATAATCATATAATAAATAAGGTGGATAAGTTTTTATTATTTTTTATTTGTTTTACTAAGGTATAACTATAATTTACTACTTCATCCCTAAATTTCTATATATTTATGTTAAATCTTATAAGATATGTCTTAATATATATTTTAAAATTTACATTTTAAGATTTTTATCTTATTAAGTTGGAGGTTAAATTATTTTAAAATTCATCTTATAGATCATAAAAAATAATATGTCGAGCAATTTAATTTAAAATGGAGAGAGAGTATGTGTTAATGTGTTAGTTATGAGTTGTAGCTCAATTTAGAGGGTTGAGTATAAGTTTAAAGTTTCACAATATTCAAGTGCGATTTCTTTTGGTTTATGCTCTACTTGTATCTTCTACTCGCTCATTTATATTAAACGACACCCTAGTTACTCTATATAATACATACTCTTAATGCTTTCTTAGCTTAATTTACATAATCACATTGAAACTAATAGAACAAAACCTAGCTAGAAAACATTAGCATTTGACTTTGAAACGTTAAACATACGTAAATAAGATATTGTAAAGTAATTGTTGGAGTATGTATAGCATTATGGCAACCTAATACCTTCTAGAATATTCTATTAAGACGTACATGTTACTCTTCAGTTGTTGAGTGTTTCATATTCTTGTGCTTGTTTTATGATGATTACAAACAATAACTAGTTAAGCCATCGAAGCTTTGGCTTCTTTTTAAGGAACTTTAGGCCGCACGAGTTGGTGAAGCGTATCATAATCATTCTTGAAGATGTAATAAAAGAGCAACTTATATAATTAACATAAAAATCATCACCAAATAAACAAAGTAAAAGCGAAAGGCTTCATTGAGACACTTTATTATTTAAAGGGTAAGAGACAAATAAATCTTAATCTTTTTGGCTCATCCAAGTTTGTGTCTTCTTGACCTGACCAACTTAACATGTAGACTATAAGATTTTCGATTGATCCAGAGGAAATCATTAGTAACGGCCACGTGGTCCCTCTTTTGGGCCCAAGGATGATAGTGACCTCAAAAATGTTTGGTCAATCATTTATGTAAGGCCATTAGACGTTGCTATCGGACTCAAAGAGGCTATAGATACTTTAGTTGGGCTTAGTCTCATAATAGCTGAAGATGACTAGTCTGTAAGTTTAAGGGATGAAGGCAAGGCAAGGCACATAGGAAATTTCAAGCTCATTATAGAATAAATCAAAATGGCTTGCTTTTGATGAAGGAACATCCTCACAAAGCTACTGACAACCCCTCTAATCAACTCCATCACAAAGGGATTCTACAGAACCTCAAATCTATCTAGGTTGCATTCTAATTGCACTTGTGCGCATCCTTGTGACATGCGCACAAATAGCTATCGTCAGAACAACAATGCATACGAGTACCTATCCTTTGTATACATATGCTACAGATTGGAATAGGAGGCCAATATTGAAGGAATGTCCTCAACAAGTGTAACAAACTAGATATAATTAGGATGAATTATGGAGATAATGAAATTCAGTTATTTTAGATGATTATAGTGTTTTACTAGAAACCAACTATAATATGTATATTAATTAGATTAATATACTACTAACTATAACTGAGTCCTATGATGTCACACAAATAAGCAAGTGATTGGATAAATCTCATATACTTATGTGAGAGTTGTAAGTTGATCAAATTATGTAATTGAATCACTTTGAGTTACTTAATTATCAAGAGACCTAATTTTCAGTACTAGCTTTTGCTTTCTCTCTCACATAACTCAAAAACCCTAAAAAGCAATCAAGAACGATTCTTGATTCCGTACTAGTATACGGGGGTAATCTAATCCTTCTTGGGGACCAATACTAGAGGAATGACATTTGACGTTCTACATTCTCCGAAACACGTGCCCTTTTTGCTTCGAGGAATTCACGCATCAAGGGTATGTTATACTGTTCTGATAATTCGTATTATTATATGCATGAGATTCTGTTATAGATGCTAAGAAATCGTTTCTTGAAATTCCGCTAATCGCATCTAAAATCCTACAGTGGTATCAGTTAGCCTCTTGTATATTTTAATATGATTACGTATAAAATTGTGTTATTTGATTCAATTAGGGAAGGTTAATAAGTAGATTAAAATTGCAAATTGGCTTTAATCAATTGGAATTGATTAATATTAATGCATTTGATGCTAGTATTAATCATTATTAGCACGTTTTAAATTGAAATTGTTTCTTTTATTGTCGTTGTTCCTTGCATCATGGTCGCAAACCCCAATCTGAATTCATCAGCCACGAAATTGTGATATGATTAAAGTTCCAAATATGATTCATTTTTGTTTGAATAACATGGATACACAATTTGATTGAGTTTTTGCATAGAAATTCATTCAACAATTTAGCAATTATATTTTCGGCTAAAAAACCCTAGAATTTGCCCTTGGATTAAATTGCTTGAAATTTTAGAAATTTCATAATTAATCCATATCAAACTTTGGTTATATGATAATCAAGTGTTTTCCCTTTAATTTTGGACACAAATGAGAGCAAGAGTTGCTCCAAAATCAGTCCAAAATGCCGATTTTTCGCCGGGTGTTTGCGGCGTTCGTGGCGGCGCTCCGGTGGACGTCCGGCCTTGGACTTTGGTCTACTAGGCTCGCCAGTCACTGGGGACTTCTGGGGTGGGGTTTGCTTGTGGTGGGTTGCCGTGTATAGTCGCCAACGAGAGGAGATAGGGGCGTGCGTGGCTGCGTGAAGGAATCTGTGGCTGCTGCTGGGCAGTGGGCCATGACGGGCTGACTGGGTTTTCGGCCCGATCAGTCATCCACATATGCAATATATATTTTTTTTGCAATTTTAATAAGTCTAATTAATTTGGAATTAATTAACGTTTTTTTTAATTTTAACTGAATCAAAATAATTATATTGGTCAATAATGGTTATTGATGGAAAATTATTTAATTTTATTAATTTGATTAGTAAAATTGAATGATTTATGTTTTAATTTTATTAATTAGATTAGTAAAATTGAAAATTTGTTTATGCCATATTTCATTTATTATTATTTAAATTTATTAATATGATTAATATATTTAAATAGTGTTTTATTTTATGGCATGTTGTATTGGTTAGATTATTATTTAATATATTAATATGATTAATAAATTAGATATAATAATTGTTTTTAATTGTTAAAGGCATGATGTTTATTTTCTAATATAATGATATTAGTAGTAGTTTCTTTTGTTAATGTTTGATTTAATTAATTTGATTAATTAAATTAGACTTAATATGTCCTTTTAATAATTTTATGGCATATTTTATGGGCTTTTTTATTATTTAATTTATTAATGTGATTAATAAGTTGAGTAATAATTTCTTTTAGCATGTTGTTTTAATTTTAATAGTTTTAATGACATGTTAAATTATTAATTTTTAATAAATGTTATTATGCATGTAGGTTAATAATATGTGATATTATTATTTAATTTGATTCACTTAATAATATATGATATTATTATTGTTATCATTATTTTATGCAATTTATAATATTTGATATTGTGATTGTATGAGGTGACTGGTATGGCCCAAATTAGAATAGAAAATACGATCTGCGTATCGTTTGTATTTTTGTATCCTAAATACGATCTGCGTATCGTTTGTATTTTTGTAATTTATTTCAAGTTTGTTATTTAAATTTCAAAAAATATTATATATTCACTTTGGATGGAGATCCAAGGAGTGAAGGTCCAATGATGATCAAGGATGGTGGTCCATGATGGTTTAAGAACGAAGCCCATGAAGAGTAGTTTTTGGGGTTTAGGGGCCATACTAGGATCACATTTATTTTTCATATTTTATATTACTTTAAATATGCTTTCTAAGTTTATGTTGCTTTATTTATGTTATGAGTTTTCTTTTAAATAAATCAACATGACTTAGGTCCCTATTTAATATTGAGTTAATATGCTTTTCCAAACAAACACCTATTGAAGCCTTTGATCATTAGTGATAGGTTCTGTCTAAGCAGGGTATTGCTAATGATTTTAGGATAAATAGGGTAAATTTAGGAAATTTACAAGTTTTGTTTGGTTATACTCAACAAAATCATCAAAAGGGTTTTGGGTTTTGAAGCAAAGGGATAGGAATAAGATAAGGAGTTATCACCTATCAACCAAGAATTACAAGTGTTGTAATTAGTAAAGAGTTTACTTACCTTGATAAAATAACTTTAAGAGAAGGGCCCAAGTCCGCTTAAAATTATTTTAGATAGGATCTTGAAATCACTTAATTCAAAAAGGGACATTTTAAATGAATTGAGTGCATGTAGCTTTTATTATTTAAAAGGTTTAAATACCTAAGCTCATTTTGATAAACATAATAAGTCTTGCATATTTTATTGTAGATATCATGTCTAGTAACAACAACAACAATTCATTGGTTTTCAATTTGCATAAGTTAAATGGGATACTCATAACTGCTGAGCAAAACATACATTTTGAGCCAAAGAAAGATGTTCTTATGGTTCAAAACCGAAAGGATTTTAAGAAGGTTGGGGCCGGCAAAGAGAAGTTTAAAAATGGAAAACAAAGAGTTGATTCCAAATCTTCTGAAAAGCCAAATGCTACAGCAAAGCCAAGGGTGACTGCTGAAAGCAAATGCTTCCACTGTGACAAGATTGGTTATTGGAAGAGGAATTGCCCCATATATTTGAAGGACAAGAAGTCAGAAGCTTCTAATTCAAGTATCTATGTTATAGAAAATTTAGCAATTTCTACTTCTTCTTGGGTATTTGATACCGGTTGTGCTTCTCACATTTGTTCAAATGTGGAGGGACTCACAATGAGTAGAAAGCTGGCTAAGGAAGAGGTAGAAATGCGCATAGCTAATGGAGCAAAGGTTGCTGCCACAACAGTTGGAACTTATTATCTACCTCTACCATCTAGATTAGTATTGGAACTTAATAATTGTTATTACGTACCTAATATTGATAAAAACATTGTCTCAATTCATGTTTTGGATCATGAAGGATATTCGTTTACGATAAAGAAAGGTTGTTTCTCTATCTATAAAGGTGACATGTTTTATGCCAATGCTAACAATACTAATGGGTTGTATCTACTTAACCAAGATAAGCCTATCCTTAACATAGAAAGCAAGAAACATAAATAAAATGATATAAACCCTACCTATCTATGTCATTGTCATTTGGGCCACATAAACCAAAGTCGCATTCAGAAGTTGCATAAAGATGGACTTTTAACATCTTTTGATTTTGAATCATTTGATGTATGTGAGTCGTGTTTGATGGGAAAAATGACAAGATCACCTTTTTCTAGAAAAGGTGAAAGAGCCAATGAATTAGGGAATTACTAAACATCGCCCGCGAATTACCAGGGATCGCCCGCATTTTCATCATAAAATGACCTTTTTGCCCTTACTAATTTTTTTTTTAAAAAAAAAAGGATAAATAAGTTTATTTTATCAGTCACTATAACATTGTAATTCTGTAAAATTGTTTTTCACTATAGTAAGGTGTATTTGACATTCAAAACATTCAAAGCTCACAATTAGAGGTGTACGTGACGAATTAAGGTGTACTTGACATTAACTGTGGGAAATTGATAATGTCGGACCAATTGAGAACGCCTTCACCCGAAAATCAGGTAAAAGTTCGGATTGTACTTGAGAAATTGGTCGTATTACCGTGGTGGGGCGTCTTGGGAAGACGTCACTGACCATGGTGGGGCGTCTTGGGAAGACGTCACTGACCATGGTGGGGTGGGGCGTCTTGAGAAGACGTCACTCACCATGGTGGGGCGTCTTGGGAAGACGCCACTCACCATGGTGAGGCGTCTTCCGAAGACACCACCGACCATGGTGGGGCGTCTGGGGAAGACACCACTGACCATGGTGGGGCGTCTTCCCAAGACGCCACCCACCATGGTGGGGCGTCTTTCCAAGACACCTCAATTTTTTTTTTTTTTTATTTCTAATATTTCCAATCTTGTTCTTTTAGGATAATAATGAAGATTACGGTGGAGATGAAATTGATTATAGTGGTATTTTTGAACATGATGATTTTGCAACATCGGAATTGGCAATTGAATGGGCTAAAAATGTTGCAATTCAATCCGGTTTTTGTTTGACGACTTCAACATGGAAAACGCAAAGAGATGGTCGATATGATAAATTGTTGAAATGTGATCGTTCTTCGAAGAAAGTTGATCGAGATTTGACAACAGCCGTGAGGTTCGACACGAAGAGGAAAGGTTGTGGTTGCTTGTTAAGATTAAGGTTTGTCAGCGTCGAGATCTTAGCGGTTGGCACATTGTTGGTGCTTCGAAATGGGGTAAACACAACCATGAGTTGGTTGTGTATCCACAAGGACATCGACAGATTAGCGGCATTAGTCCTGGTGCGAAGAAAGTTATGCACGAGATGACTGAGGCACAAGTGAGACCGGCTAAAATACTGGCAACTTTGTTGGAGAAATATCCAGAAGATAATCCAAATAAAAGACATGTACACAATGAAAGAGATAAGATAAGGAGAGAAAAGTCAGAAGGAAGGAACCCAATTCAGCAATTGCTATATCAAGCAATCAAGTATAATTACTTACACAGGTTTAAGAGTGATGAAGCCACTGATGTTGTGACCCATGTCTTCTTGGTGCACCCGATGTCTGCTGATTTGTTACGCACGTATCCGTATGTAATCCTTATAAATTCTACGTACAAGACAAACAAGTACAAGTATCCTTTAGTGGAGATAATTGGGATGACTCCGGGGAACATGAACTTCGTGATTGGTTATGCGATCATGAAAGATGAAACAGAGTCAAGTTATCGGTGGGTGTTGGAGAAGCTGAAGAATTATGTTGGTCCTGAGGTGCACCCGAGTTCTATAGTAACCGATTGCGAGGGTGGGCTTTTTGCCCCGATTAGGGATTTATTCCCTAATTCCGCACATTTACTTTGCACGTGGCATATCAATAAGTGTGTGTTGAATAAAGCTTACCATTGCATGGGAAAGAATAAGGTTTCAGCTGAAAAATTCCAGAAGGGACGTTGGAGGCAAGTCATGTATGCTACTACGCAAGAGCAGTATGAGGATAATGTTCAGTTCATGATGGATTGCTATAGCTGGTGTCCTCCACTTTTACAACACGTTACGCAACAATGGATTCCTCATAAAGAGAAATTTGTGCTATATTGGACGAATCAGGTCCTTCATTTTGGGAACACTACGACTTGCAGAGTCGAGAGTGCCCACAATGCACTAAAGGACTGGCTTAACTCTTCCACATCGGCTCTTGACACGTTATTCGAGCGTGTTAACAAGGCGATTGAGACCCAAGTCAACGGTATTAAACAATGTTTGGAGGACTCCAGACGAAGACATGGCACGTTATATCGAGGTCGACTGTACCAGAATCTCCATGGTCACACTTCCCATCATTGTCTGAGCTTGCTGGAACAAGAAAAGAGTAGGATGAGTGCTTTAAGTGACGAGATTGACATTAGATGCGGGTGTGCGCTGAAGACAACCCATGGGATTCCATGCGCTTGCACAATATCGCGAATCATTCAGTCGGGCGAGAGTTTTTACCTAGATCAAATTCATCCTTTATGGAGATCGCTTATCATTGGTGAAGTTGTGGACCCTATTATCGTAGATCGATCCACGCAAGACACAACACGTTTTGATGAACTTACAGGCCAAGTGCGAGCTAGTCATCCCTCGTTTGTACGTGATGCCACTCTACTTTTGCATGGTATGCTCCACCCAGATGAGTCGGAGATTAGAGAACCCGAGGGTATGACCATTACCAGAGGTCGACCTCGGCGTGATTTCAGTGCTTGGGAGTACATGGAGAGAAATGCTGCTCGGGGTCGGGGTCGTGGTCGAGGTCGGAGTCGATCTTCTAGCAGTACTCAGACTATGGGTCGTTCGTCCTCATCTGTTAACATGCCCTCAACAGGTAGAGTGGACGTTGACCAATTCCCATATATTGATAGACTCCCCGGATTTATAATGCCGTATTTAGAAGGATGGAATGATGTTGTAGCTGATGGAAACTGTGGATTTCGATGTGTTGCCGATGTGTTTCATGGTTCTGAAGATCTGTGGTTTGTTGCCCGACAAACAATGTTTAATGAAATTACAACAAAACGACACAAATACCAAGATGTATACTACGACGGTTTGGATGCTGCGTTGGCACGTATCAATTGGGGAGGAGGGCACTGTGGTATTGAGCATTACATGGAAATTATCGCGGATCTGTTTCCAATTGCCAATTTTTATAAGAGCGCCGTCATGTGCTACGGATTGGGAAACGATGGAGTTTTAGTATACCCATGTGTTACTGTTCTCCCTTGGGAAAGTCCTACTAGCATTACAAGGCCATTAAGAGAATTTGCGATTGCACACTTGGGCAGATATAAGCATTTCATTCGGTTGGATTTAGCTGATGGTTTTCCAGTACCACCAGTAGCTACCTTATGGTTTCAAATTTGAAATGAAAGTGTGGTCAGCTGGGAAGATATATATAGACAACGAATTGAACTCTGGCAAAGCTTATCATGTATTTAGGTTTTCAAATGTATCATTTTGAATAGAATTATGAACATGTATCTTGTACCATTTCGAAATGTATTTAGGAGTAATTTGATGGAAATCCTACGGAAATTTTGACAGAGTTTCCTCTGTAAAGTGAGCTACCAAGTGACGACAACAGTAAAATTAACCTGTTCCAACACAATCCACCAGCAACAATAACACACACCTGTTCCAACACAATCCAAACACAACAAAATATCCAACAAAATAACTACAAATCAATATAAATGTATCAAATTCCATAAGAAACACGTCAAGACTCATCATCGGCATCTTGCATAGTCAACGATCGGTTCCACATGTCAATAATATTATCCCACCGAGTGCAAGCGGCCTTTGCCTTCTCGGTAGGCATCAAATCTCTAACTTCCAAAAAATTGGATGTTGCTTCAATCGCCATGTTCATCCACTGCACATAGAAGTAGAAACAATTATAAGAGACAAAAATTAATAACTGAGAATTATAAGAGTAAGTGACTTACAGCATCGGTTGCAGTTCGTGGTGGAACTCGGTCTCTTCTGGATTCAGACCCATCATTTGCTACAAGGCGAGGATGTGACTTCGATTCGAACCATGTCATATACGAGTCATCACAAATGGAAGGAACCTCAGTACGCGCCAAATCACCTAAGAAAAGTCTTGCACCCCTCGGGAACTGAACCCACAAGTTCTCCACCACAGATATAGGCCACTCCACCTTATACTCGGCCGATACTTCTGGACGATAAGCGAACACAGGCTTGGGAGCGGGAGATGGAATGACCTATACATACCCGAGCTGTCGCAAACACCGGTCGGGCATGTAAGGCTCAATAATGTCCCGATACTGTAAGAGACCGAGGAATGCAGTCCTTGGTACCTTCGTAGCAGGGTCTCGAAAGTAAGGCAACCACTCAACCTGCAAAGCAAACGATTACCAGTCATACGTCAAGTAAACCAAAATAAGAATATAGAGACAAGGATAACTAACCTCTGACGCAGTCATATTATCAAGCTGCCGACGAATCACCCTCAGTCGCTCTGTAGAATTAGTAACCATGCGGACATTCCAACATCCGGCACGAGGATACCCTTCGTCAATGGGAATGCGGTCTCTATGAGGACGAAAGGCAGGAAAATACTCATATATCCATGCCTGAAATAGAGTAAGACAACCAGTGAGTTGCTTACAATCAGTACGACTTGCTATTCCAAGCTGATGGTACAAGAATGCTAGAGTAGCCGATCCCCATGAGTATGTTCCCATAGTACTGGGTTCCCTCGCCTCTACTATATCCCGTGGCCTTACCCTACAACCACTCTTATCAAGGAACAAGCAACATCCAAGGCATAGAAGAAAATAGGCACTGAGTTGATTGTTCAAATGCCAAGGTGGATCCACCTTCCTACACAAATCATCTACTGCCTTGATATTCAGTCCACCTCCTTGCCAATATTTACGAGCATCCAGTGTTTCAATGGTCACAGCAAGTAACTCAGCACAATAAGTCTTCAGATCCCCAACATCTGGTTTTTCACTTACTAATTTACCCTCTACAGGGAGCCTAAGTATCTCATGCACATCGTGCAATAAAATCGTCATCTCTCCAAAAGGGAAGTGAAATGAGTTGGTGTCAGGCTGCCAACGCTCTATGAAAGCTGATAAAAGGGTAGCATCAATATGGTTGAACATGGCCCAAGGCAGGTGGGACACTCCAGTGTTATCTAAGCGTGCACAAAGAGGTGAACCATCAGCCATCCATGATTCATACCAAGTTCGCAAATTTGCGTACGCTCTATCTCTGTTCTGGCATTTTAAACTACCAACACATGATGAAGATTCCCTCTCCTTACCATCCCATATGCGCCTAGCAATGTGACCCAAAAAACTAGGAATAACACTCCCATCAACCGGCCCACCAGGAACCGCCTGTTTCACAACCCATGAATCATCAACCTTCGTCTTCTTCTGGCTTTGACCAGAAATAGAAGAGGTAGTTGTACCAGAAGTACTAACGAACCGGCCACCCTTACCCTTACGAACAGTAATTTCTCGATCAGCTCGATCACCCTCTAATTCAACCTCTAATTCATCTATATAATCATCTCCATCTTCCTCGAAAATGTTTTCATCATCATTCCAACTATCAACACTTTCTTCTTCGTCCTCCATACCTACTGACTGCTCGTATCGAGTAGATACCCTCTCCCTTCGAGCCGAGGCAGACACACCACGAGTACGTGGATGCCTTGGACCCGAATCATCCTCTAAGTGTTGTCTAATCATGTGAGCAGGTATCGATTTCCCTTTTCTTGGTCGGTAACTCGATTCCTAATTACATCAAAGAAAATGACATAATCATAATACTATATCCTAAACATACATTTTAAAATAAATCAATTACCACAATTAATATAATAATTATTACACAATTAATATATATCTAAATATACATTTATACTTAATTAATTCACGTAGTTAATATAATAATTATAATTATATATACTAAACATATATTTTTTACTTAGGTAATTAACATAATAATTATAACTAATATATCTAAAACTTATATTTTAGCTAATTAACATAATTAATATAATAATTATAATAATATATCATAAACTTATATTTTAACTAATTAATATAATAATTATAATAATATATTATAAACTTATATTTTAACTTATTACCATAGTTAATCATATACTTTAATATATATATATATATATATCTTAATCACATATTCTAACTAATTATCATAATTAACCTAAATATACATATTAATATATTATAATGCCTAATATAATTAATTAATTAAATGCATTAGTAATTAACAAATAAATTAAAAAAAAAATTTACATCATCGCATGTTCCGGATATGGTGGCGGCGATGGGCGGCGACGGCGGCCGGGGCGCCTGGATCCGGCGTCTGGGGAAGACGCCCCGGCCGTGGACCAGGCGCCTAGATCAGGCGTCTTCCCCAGACGCCTGATCCAGGCGCCTGGTCCACTGCGTCTTCCCCAGACGCCGGATCCAGGCGCCGTCGCCGCCGGCCGCCGCCACCATATCCGGAACATGCGAACTAAAAAAAATAAAAATTTTTTACCTCAGCCACCGGGAAAGCCGTCACCGTAGCCGTCGCCGCCTCCACCGCCGGTGCCGTCGCAAGAGGTGTCGGCCGCCTCAACACTTCTTTGCCGGGTCTTCGGGACATGATGTTTGAAATGAGAATTTGTAAATTTTGTTTGGAGAAGATGATGAATGAATGGTGTTTTGTAGAAATGAGTTTGATTTAGATGATATAATGTACTAAGGGTGTAATGGTAATTTCATTTGAAAATTTGCGGGCGATGTCCTGTAATTGCGGGCGATGTTTAGCAATCCAGATGAATTATTGGCCTTAATACATACAGATGTATGTGGACCAATGAGTACATAAGCTAGGGGAGGTTATAGCTACTTCATAACCTTTACTGATGATTTAAGTAGATATGGATGTATTTACTTAATGAAACAGAAGTAAGAATCTTTTGAAAAGTTCAAAGAGTTCCAAAATGAAGTAGAGAACTAACTTGGGAAGACAATAAAAGCATTACGATCAGATCATGGTGGATGAGTGTATGGTCTCAGCTGTTTCGTTTGTCCAATAAGGGTTAGACAGTCTGAAGTGGATAAACTCTCAAATGAGTCTGGTCCAATCCTACAAGACAAACACTAACTGCCATAGGGGTGGTTGTAAAAAAAACCCTGGCCCCATCGAAGATTATATTAGTACAATACGGATGCTTTGACAATGAGGTTATTCCCGAAATTATAGACATATACCTAATCTCTGTATTGATATTGCTGAAGTATGTTTTCCTGCAGATTAGATCTTCCATTCCAGACATATGGGGTTAGGTCCAGCGATGAAGACCTTATATATCATTGGTTGGTGCAAACTTGGAAACATTGAGTAAAACTTTTTAACATATTTTCTTATATCATTTTGATTTTAAAGCCAAGGTCATGAAAGTTGCTTGTCAGATAACTTTATTAAATCTCTGATAATAGCTTGCGTTAATGCTCTCTAGTTGTTGAATTGGCTTATGGAGTGCCAAATTTGTCTCTCTTAAGGCTTCATAAGATAAAAAAATTTGTTGAACCAACAGTTCTGATGTGTCGGTTTCTCAATTAAATATGGTTCCTAGGAAGATACATCTCAGTTAACTGGCTAAGTTGATGGTGAGATTAGTAGGCATTGACCTGAATTGAGGTCTTATTAGTGTTGACCATAATAGTATGTATTATGAAGATGTGATCTTCCGGCTCTTTGGCTGAAAGTCTACAGGCGATGTTGTTTAGATACTTTCTTACGCACAGCATAGTTACTGCAAACACTTGTCACATTACAAACTTTACAGCCAAAATCCTAACAATTGCTTTCAGCAGGACAGCCAAGCATTATTCAGAGACATTCATGAGCAGCTGCAGACAATTCCTTCATCATGTAGACTTGCCAAACAACTCTTTCTACGTCTAACATCCTAAAGTGGCATCTCCTGACCATCCTAGTGGACAAAGATGACTAGTCTGTAAGTTTATTACAGAATAAATCAGAATGGCTTGCTTTTGATGAAGGAACATCCTCACAATCTACTGACAACCCCTCTCATCATCTCCATCACAAAGGGATTCTACAGACAACCTCAATGCTATGTAGGTTGCATTCTAATAGCACTCGTGAGCATCCTTGTGACATGCACACAAATAGCTATCGTCAGAACAGCAATGCAAACTAGTACCAATCCTTTGTATAAATATGCCGCAGAATGGAATACAATGTAAGAAGAATAAAGCTTGTTTAAGTTAATAGTAGTACGTGTTGTTCAATGATCTAAAAACAGACTAGAAATCAAGATTGCCCATAAAGTTACTATACTATACTAATCAAAGTACTCAATCGCAAATCCTTTGTATAAAGGGGAGTTTAATTTGTCTATCTATTAACAAACGATCTCCACTGCAAGTCTCTTGGTTTTGTCTTGACAAGTTGATGCCGTACCAAAATTCTTCTCTGAGACTTCCACTGAACAAGTCTGCTTCCCAACACAAGCCTGCCAAAGTAAAATCAACTTCAATTAAATCCTACAAAATAATACTCGCGTGCATGCCATTGCACACACACATATATAAACACATACCTGGTTGAGGATGTCTGCAGCATCACTGACTCCTTCGCAAGATCCTTTCTCATAAGAACCACAAATTCCTTGAGGGTCACCAAAACTAGCAAAGGCTATACCAGAAATTTGTCTACTACCACATGACAACTCCAATGTGCTTCCCACGTACGCATTCGCACACACTCGTCCTACTCTGACTGTCTTAAAGTTAACTTTTGTCGGGTTTCCCCCAAACTCCTCGAATAGCACAAGGGTGTTAACATCGCTCCTTAGGAAAGATCTGGGTACATGATACCTGCATTTGCAGACGAAAATGATTGCTACATGGTCCAGAATTCGACATTGGAATGGAAAATGTGTACCAATAGGTGTTAAAAAGGCACGATTTTTACTCTGTTTGGATGGGATTCCCGCAATTGGTTTGACATTTGTTGTTATCATATGGGCCGCGGTAGTCGCAAGGACCTGTGATACACCCATCTTCACTAGCTAAGAAGGTAGACCAATACCTTCCAATGTTGTTTCCATTCACCCAAGCGGTTCCCTTGCCCATGCCACTTAGGTCCACCACAACTGGGTCCGACCCCAGAGGTGGCTTGAATGTCGTCTAATGAAAACATTATCGTCGCAAATTAATTACACTTGACAAGTATAGCGAAATAGTTAATGCAAAATAAATAAATAATTAAATTAAATAGTGTAAATTGTTACCTTGTACCATATCATCCGAGTATTAATTGGCAAACCCCTACTGCCCTTCCACCTATTGGCATAGGGTGATCTATCACTATAGAGCATGTCGTGGTCGAGTCCTTGCAAACCAGTTGTATACGTCCATACTTGAGAAGACAAGTCCTTTACCACATCACTATCACCATGCTTTCCGACTAACTCTACCGGACCGGTTATTCCTATCGGCGTCATGTCGTAAAATGGACCATAGTTCTGTAGGAATAAAATTGAAAGTATGTCATATTAGTTTACATGTAAATGTCCTATACTTGCATTTTGTAAGTTAAAATGTGTACCACACACATACCCTAAGTCCAACCGTAGCGCTAAGGAGTGCTATTATATTCTTCCCCTCTTTCAAGTTGATGGTTCTCTCAAAATTGTAGTTGAATGAAGCATTGGCATAATCATGTCCTAAGTAAAAAAAAAAAAAAGAAGATTAAATTACATGATGAAACCAATTACAAAAAAAATGTGAATGTAAAAGTAATCAAAATCCATCTCACCAATTTCTTTGCCATTAACATAAGCATGTAGAACGTGGGCACTAGAATTGATACGAAGCTTTACGTCATGGCTCCAAATTTTATCGTTCTTGCCAACTTGGACACTAATTAATCACAATTCGAATAACAAGTATCAATTATTGTTACCATGTGGCTTGCGACTCTCTTTGAATAAAAAAAAAACTTTACACAGATACATATATATATACATACCTAGTCATGTACCACAAATAGTCAGTAGAGTCATTAGTGACAGCCTTTTGCTCGAGGAGAGCATCCTTGGCGAATTGACCTTTACCACTTCGGACATACTTAGCGGTTTTCTCCGGCCTCCAACTCCAAATCAGACTATTTGGTTCTTCTTCTGCTTCATTGGGTATCTTTGCCATAATAGAAGTTTGGGTATTCACCTAATAAATTGCACATCGTAATGATGTTAAATACCTGCCATGCATTATCTTAAATTTGCGCTATGTTTGTGAAGTGAAGTCTCACCTGAGCAGTATTGTAAACTACATTTTTGCAATCCGGAAGGATACTAACAGACCAAGCAGGAATGGTAAAATTCTGCCCCTCAAACGTAACTGCTGCATCGTTTGTAGAATCGTCGTTGCTAATGAAACAGCTTGAGTTATTGTTGTACTTATAAGCTGTTGCCTATACACATTAGGATTTCATCAGAGTTAAATCTATCTGATTTGTAGAGCAGATTGATGAAATAAGCATGATCAAGCTTTAATTTGTTTACCGTTATATTACTGCCCAAATCACTTGCGATAATAATTCCATGGGTAAGAACTTTTTCGATTGAGTGCAGCACTGAGTGCAGCTGCTTCAGATGTCCCCATTTGGGTTGATTCAAATTACCTACTCATTTTCAACATACAAATTAAATGCATACATAGTCAATAAATCACGTAAGTATGTATTAGCTGCATATTATTATGTTAAACTAGGAAATATATACCGTATTCATCAAGGGGTGCATCGTAATCGTAGCTCGTAGTGATATACGGACCACCGGTAGTTCTTCCGAAATTTGTTCCGCCATGATACTGAACAATTAATTAAATCACATTACTCACATACATATATGAGTTATGACAAAGCTAAGGTATGTTTGTATATTTGAATACCATGTAATAATTTTGTAGAGTGCCTCCAGTTTGGAAAAAGCGTGCAACGGCATAAGCAACATCTTCAGCAGTCCTGTGAGGAAGTGCACCCCCCCATTGTTTGAACCTGTCATTTTTCGTATAAACAAGCATATATAAACTCATCAGTTTTTCAAATAAAAAATTTAGTATATTACGTAGACTTGGGTATATGATCATGGTAACTAACCAGCCTGTCCAATTTTCTGTCCATATCTTCGGACTGTTGGGATTGTTTGGCGTGAAATCGTGACAATACCAACCATTGCATGTATTGATCTGCATTTACAGGAAAACATTATGAGATTGGATTGCGATGCAAATAATAAACGAAAACATGGTAAAATTGTTAGGATTTCATGTATACCATAGGTTGGGGTGCATCGCTTTGCTGGCACATAAGCCATGGAACTCCAATGTTTTGTTCCAAAGCCATTTTTGCACACCAATTGATATACGCTTTCCCGGCATCTCCATATGAAGACATGACATTGCCATATTCATTCTCGATCTGCATCATTAGTGTAAGTTTTATACACAAATTCTTTAATCATACGGTCTAAGTACGGATATTTGGGTTAGTGCTTGAAAAACAAACCTGAGAAAGGATAATCGGTCCACCTTCAGTGGCTAAAAGGTTCTCCTTTTTTATCATATCAACTATCAAAGTTGTGAATGTTTGCATCTCATTCTGTACAAACACAAGGATACTTTTAGCCAAAAATAGAATTTTTTTTTTCTTTTTCTTTAGTGATATGATAATAAATGCACTCAATTTCTTACCATAAACACAGTATTATTAGTTCGGAGCTGTATCCCAGGCAAGTTGTGCAACCATACAGGGAGGCCTCTGTTCATAACAATATTAGTAGCTATCATTAGAGCGGCATTACAATTATTAACATACTCTTACTAACGGTTTCACCTTCGTAATACAATGAATCATATGAAGGTGACCATGAGTTTCGATCCATATATTATGTATAAGATTATTAGATGATATGATAGAAACTGTACTGTACTGTACTGTACATACCCATAATTCCATTCAGCACAAGTATATGGACCGATACGTAGAATGGCGTAAAGTCCAGCAGCTTGAACTGTCTTCAAAAATCTTACAAGATCGTTTCTACCTGTGAAGTCATATTGCCTACGCACTGCTTCATGCGCATTCCAAAACACGTACGTTTCAATTGCATCAAGCCCTCCATCTTTCGATTTTTGTATTAAATCCGGCCACATCTACCAAAACATGCACAGGAAAAAATAAGAATTTACGGATTATGTGCAAATTATTATGATTGTGATGTTGATAGTCTAATGGGACATACCTCAGGAGTACTTCGGGGATAATGGATGGAACCAGATAGAATGATCTTACGCTCTCCATTGATGAGAATCGCACGTCCATCATAAGAAACACTTGTACCCAATGTTGAATGCGTAACACTAAGTAACACGATTGCTGTAACGAGAAGACTAACCATTTGATTCTTCATCTTTGATGAAAAACACACACACAAACAGAGGATTATAATGATGAACACACAGGGGATTACAATGATCAACGACAAAATTATTACTCTTATATATAGCGTAACAGTTTATGTTTCATAGGAATTAGGATTCTATCCGTAATCGATCATATTCAGTTTTAGCATATACACTTGCTGTTATTAGCTAGGATTTGAGTTTTACTTCATCTGTAATACGTCAACATATTCTATTCTATTAATATATTTCTGATGCGTAATCTTTTATCCTTTAATATTTCTAAATTAAATGTGTATTCTATATTTATATTTTTTATTTGATAAAGTTTATATATATAAAAAAAGAAATAGGATTAGATAAAGTTTGTATTAGATATATTTCTTTACCTTTAATAACGATATTTTTAAAAAAGAAAAAGAATAATAGGATTAGATAAAGATTGTATTAGATATATTTCTGTACATTAAATAACGATATTTTTGAAAAAAGAAATCGATAATGTTTATTAGTTTTAACGTCTAATCGATAATTATAGATCAAATGGAATACGAAACTCATAATGTTTTTGACGAATCATTATTACAATTATAATTAAACAATTGCTAAATAATAAACAATGTTTTTGATGGAATAGGGTACGTACTTGATTTTGGTCTATCATTGTTTTTAATTTAAGTTATATTATATCTCTTTCTTTGTACTTTGGTTAGTAATCTTAGTACCTTAATTTCACTTTTAATGGGTTTTACTGTCTTAGAGATATTAACCCTAAGAAAGTGAAACCAATTTTGTTATGTCAAGATAATTGCACAGATCATAATGCCCTTATTTATTGTTTTATGTGCAAACTTATGATTTGGCCGCCCGTTATTTTAGATGGTATTTTCCCTTTAGGTCTTTGTTTCTAGACAATATTGTACAAATTTGTGTATGACTTGTCTTTATTTATATAATATGGTTTATTAGCAATTAAATAATATTGACGTTTTTCGTCGTCGTACCTATATCTGTATGTATCTGGATTCATATATATGTATAAAACTAAAGCATTAAATAGAATTCTCTGTGATAATCTCGGAGAACGGAGAATATATTGTAGAAAGGATATCAGGTAAAATAATACTTACTAAGTTTGTAGGAAATAATAAAAATACTTCTAATACCACATGACATTGAATATATTCTTTAGGATTCGATAATAATATATGAAATATAAAAATGAAGGGTGAAAGAAAATAATTAAAAAAGATGAGGACATACTAAAAAGAAAAGCTCAGAGTTATTATTAGGGATGGCAACGGATCCAAGATCCGATCCAAATTCAATCAGACCCGACCCATTTTTTAAGTTTCGGGTCTAATTTTTTTTCAACCAACTAGATCCCGGTTAGATATGGGTCTAAATTTTCTTAGGTTGGATATGAGTTCGGGTCCAAAAAAATTAGACCCAAATTCGACCCATGAACCCGCATATTAAAAAAAAATAAAACTAAAACCTAATCTCCATTTAGAAATAAACTAAATGTTTCATTTACATTGCCTTGTCGTCTTCCTCTTTTACTCTTCTCCTCTCCATCCTCCTTTTTTCACTCTCAATCTACTCCACACCTCCAACTCTTTCTCATCGCCACTCAACATGTAACATATTCATATAATTTTGAAGTATACTTTCCAATATGGTGATGATTCGTTCTTTGTGATAACTAGCTTCTCGTCGTCATACCTCCGCAACCATATTCAAATGAGCTTGAGACTATTAGCTTATGTGTGATTTTAAAGCTAACGAGTAGCGATGCACTTGATCTTAAAACATTGTAATAGAGTACTGTTGAGTTTATGACTTTTGATTCATTGTTGGATATTAACTTTAGTGCTTATCAAGTTCTTAACTTTAATTAAACTAAATATATATCAAGTTCTTAACAAAATAAACTAGATTAAATTAACATATAAGATTACGAAATTAGAAGTTTATAAATTACATTGGCCAGTAATAGGAGGCGGGCGCATCTACGAAGTTGGTGTTTGAGGTACTTGACCACCTACAGTAGGCGTACCAAAAATTTATTGCTCAAACTCTTGAGCGAAATTTTTGGCGTTCGTTTGGTACAAATCTCCGTACGAGCTACTAACATTACAAGTTGTTCCTCTTGCCACCATTTATTTTATACTTTATAGTAGTAAATTAAGAATAATAAAGCAACTAATTAAGAAAAATAATTAATATTAAGAGAGCAATTAAGAAGAAGATTAGTACTAATAACTAAGCTAATAATAGGAGTAATTAAGAGATTAAGAGAATAAGAGAATGAAAGATTGAGAGTGAATTAAGTGAGGTTGAGGGATTGAATTAGAGGGTTTATATAGGGGATATGCAACAACCCTTTCAATGGCAATAAATGGCTAGTTTTAGGCCGAATTTTTTGGGGTCAGACCTGGCTGACAGCCAGGGTCGGTCTGGGCTAGTGGGTTGAGTTGAATGTTTTTGCAAACCAAATCGATTAGGGTTAGGGTTTGGAAAATCGGATCCGTATTCGGCCAACCCACCTGGCGGGCCAAATTGAATTCAGGTCGAGCCAATAGTGGGCCGAAAATCGAGCGGGGATGAACTGGCCCACTGGCCACCTCTATTATTAGATAATAATAAGCAGTTATAAATGCATAGTGATTGTAACAGTCTATGTGATTTTAGGCATCAGTTATGGAAAGATAATAATGAAGGGTAACTAAAGCAATAATGGAGCAGAAAACAGCTGACAACAATAAAGTAAGAGAGGAAGAAGAAACACTTATAAAAGGAGTTGAAGGATCTCAAGCAAAGGACATCCAATTACTCAGCAAAAATACTCACTTAGCTCCCTCATTCTCACACAAGAAGGATTCATCCCCAAGCCAAGATAAAAAAAAACACAACCCATCATCATACATATATATCTCATTAGCTCCATTCACTTGCTGTGCTTTTCTACTCGTTTGCATGCTCATAATCTTTTGCTACATCTCTTGTATACTTAATGAGAACACTTCCTTCAACATAGTGGAACGACAACCTAATAAGCACCCACGGTTTTTCCCAAACTTGGTTTTTCGCATCACTGATTTGTTGTGTCGTTTGCACTATTTTCTTGCTTTATTTACACGTTATTGCCTACACATAACTTAACTAGTTGTAAAATGTCACAACCTTAAGTTGTCACTAGGTGACAATTTTTTGGCATAAATAATTGGCGCCCACCATGGGGTATATAACTAGTTGTCCGAAACAAAACTTAAACACATTAAAGTACTAGCTATTATATGAGTGTCAGTCCTCAGAGCGCTAACAAACGTGTCATCATAGCGTCAGGCGTTGCCCGTGTGTTGACATACATACAAGGCACTTCCAACATATTGAAGACACTTAACAGAATGCTTATGACTAGAATAAACACCGCTAGGGGCTGACCAACGATGTAGTCACCACATACACCTTGAAAGCTAATGACATCACTTGATTGCAAATGGCTTCTTCCTTCTTTTTTTGTTAAAACTTGAATTACATCTTGTTTATATAGTGCATTTTTTTTTATTATTCTTCATATGTAAATGTTACTGACTCGTGCGTTGAAAGAATGCCCTACCTTGTATCACTTGTTTCGTAAATCCCATTAGAGACAATAAGCAAATGCAATGTAGCAGTCATTGATGACATTAAAGAATAGGACACCCAAAAAACTCATAATGGTCATGACCAAACGTACGTCAAAAGGGCTCTCATGACTATAGTACATCATCATCAATACAATGTCCCTTAGCTAAGGTTATTGCCTTTTGAGCGAACGTCAAAGGAATGACACCACCAACCAGTGCGCAAAACATCCTTGTGCCCAAATGACCGTCGCCTGAGTAATGACAGAGCTGTGGACCACAACAAACTCAAGTATGCATGCATACGAAATTCACATAAGTATTTCAATCGGGTCACACAGCAACATTTATTTTTCGCCATTACACACAGTCATCATATCATGGCACTAAGATGACCCAGTCGTCAGAAATTATATGTCATGACACCAAGAGTGACCTAGTCTTCATATCACCAAGAGGACCCAACCATCAAAATTATACGTCGTGATGCCAAGAATGACCTAGTTATCTGATATTATGTATTGCATCACTACAAATGGCCTAGTCACCAGACATCAAGATTAACTTCAACGCTAAGCACTGTGATTCGCCTTGTCACATGGTAATCTATTGATAAACCTAAAATGGAATTATCACCAGATCTCTTGTTAAGATACTTAAAATGGCCTTGCCATCTAACATTATGATTTTCTTCTCCACCAACAAACTTTGGAACAACATAACAGTTAAAAATCCAATGTTGTGATGGGCCCTATATGGTGTAGAAAAGGGTTTATTCCTTCATCACCATCTGATGTGTCGAGTTCTTCTTCTGCTATTTTTAGTTTACCAGATAGAAGTATGACATGGCTACTAACAAGATTAGTGTCGGACAATAAACAAAATCTTGTTGTGCCTGATATACAAATGCAAGTGATAAAAGACTCCATTACAAGTATTCTAAATTTATTAATTTGTCTTAAACTTATTTCATTAATAATTCATGCTTGGAATTCAAGTAATGTTTTCTAACATTTTTAGGAGGAATAAAGACAAATAGAGATGGCTGGAGAATTAGTTCCCAGAACACGAGACGGTATCCTTCTCGTGCTCTCAACAAAAAGACCATGTAGGACGTGTGGTTGGTTTTGGTACCGGAGTTGACCATAGAACATTATTTGGTTCCAATGGTTGGAACAAAATTTATGGAGTGGAGATAATGTTTGAGCTAGAGGCAAGGATGAAGGAGCAAGTGCAAGAGCAAGTTAGGGTTGAAACAAAAAAGGGTTAGGGAAAAGACTATTAGAGAAATAGAGGAGAACATGGATGCACTGATAGAAAATAAGTTAATGATATTTACTAAGTTATTCGGCCTTCGATTATCGAGTCAAGAACGTAACATACTTCAGTCAATCCTAGCAGTTGCAACTTAGGGAAAATGATCCTTTTCACGAGTTACAAGTATGATACCGCTACAAATTTAAGGTTGTTTAATTTTCCCTTCCATACATAAGTTATGTACTAACAAGTGTCACTCAGAAAATTATAGGAACCCATCTTCTATCAATTGCAGATTTCCGTGAATGATGGTTCTAAAGTCATTGTTGCTCGTGGCACCGTTCATCCATCGTTGACCCTTAATCACCACTCTGACCTCCTTGCTGATCATGTAAAGGTTAGTGTAGATGATTATGATGTTCAGTTCAAAGATTATCTAGTTCGTGTGCCTTCATCATTTATCAAGAAGCTTGAACAAGCTCACGGTACCCTTACTCAATGGCCAAAATCCTTAGTTTTACTCTTAAATGATGAGGTATGATGTTTTTTTTAGTAATTTCACTCAAAAGCTTTTCAAGAAGTATGTATTTTGTTCACTAACATGAACTTTGTTGCGTTGTTAGGAGATACTACTGAAAACCAGTTGCAGAGACAAAGAGACAACGAGAAAATAGCTAAAAGCTTTGGTATTATATATTGCTGCTCAGTTTAATTACAGATCCTTCATTTGAGAGGAAGACACTCTCCCTGTATTACTTTTACTGTTAACTTTCTGGCTACCCTTCCCCTCTAGCAATCCTTCCTTAAATACCCATATACTAACCACCTTTGTAACAGAATACAATTATTTAAAATAGATAACAAAAAGTTCAGTGTATGTGTGCCATGCGGGTCTCCCTTACATCTACTGACATACTGATATTCCTATTTCGTTATTTGTCTCCCTTCTCTAATATTCTCTTTGTCTCTCCTCCTGCTTACACCTTGTGTATGTTACGGTAATGGATGGCCTCTCTCCATTCCTTGCAATACGCCCAGTTATAAGATTCACCTTGTCCTCAAGGTGGAAATCTGGAAATCTGAGAGCTAAGTCATTAGAAGGCTCCCAGGTAGCTTCAAAGTCGGGCACTTCCTGCCATTTAATTAGCATTTCCACTCCGACTTCTTGACCTTGCCAACAATTGCAAACCCCCAATACAGCCTCAGGAATCACCTCCAACACCATGTCAGCTGCTAGTTGGGCAGGTAGAGGAGTAGGTGTGAGGTGATTTCCATACGCCTTCTTGAGCTGGGAAATGTAGAATAGTGGGTGGATCTTGGCGTCCTCAGGCAGGCCTAATTTGTAGGCAAATTCACCAATTCTCTGTACTATCTTTTAAGGTCCATAAAACCTAGGTGAAAGCTTCTTGAATCCTCTCGGAGCTACTATCGATTGGCAGTAGGGTTGAAGTTTTAAGAACACCCTATCCCTAACTTCAAAATGTCCAACTCTCCTCTTCCTGTCCTCATAGACCTTCATGTACTCTTGGGACTTGGTGAGGTGGAATTTGAGGTGGTCTAGCACAATTTCATGCTCCCTCAATTGCTCCTCTACTCCTAACATAATGGAAATCCCATGAGAAAAACGAATAAGGTAAGAAGGATCCCTCCCATACACAACCTTAAAGGGGGTCTGTTGTGTGGCAGTGTGGAAGGATGTATTCTACCAATATTCATCCCACATAATCCTTTTTGACCATGATTTAGGATTGCCATTTACAAAGCAATGCAAGTATGTTTCCACACCTTTATTGACCACTTCAATTTGCCCGTCTGTTTGCGGGTGGTATGCCGTACTCCGCTTAAGTTGAGTCCTCTGTAGTTTGAACAATTCCGTCCAAAAAGATCTGAGGAAGATACGATCTCTATCCGATATTATGGAGGATGGAAACCCATGCAGACAAACTACTTCATACACAAAGGTTTGAGCTACCCGCAATGCGGTAAACGGGTGTTTAAGTAGCAAAAAATGAGCATACTTTGAGAAACGATCCACTACCACCAAAATAGTGTTCCACCCTATCAAAGAGGGCAATCCCTCTATGAAATCCATGGATATATCTTCCCATATCCTTTCTGGTATTGGCAGTGGCTACAATAGACCTTGGGGACTAGTCGTAGCTGCTTTGTTTCGTTGGCAAACATCACATTCTCGCACATATTCGGTAATATCTTTTCTCATCCCCGGCCAATACCATTATGCTGCCATCCTCTGATAAGTCTTAAATTCCCCCGCGTAGCCGCCCATAGTTGAATTATGGTATTCTTTTAGTAGAGCTGAGGTGAGGGAAGATATTTTTGGAATGACAACCCTCCCTTTGTACTTTAGGACATCTCCATCTAAAGAGAACCACTTAGGGGGTGGGTCTCCTTCTATGATTTTTCTAGTCATTCTTGAGATGAACCCATCCTGTTGAATTTGGGAGCGTATAAGCTTCCAAGGGATCCTGCAAGTAGAGATCATGGCTGAACAAGACGCGCTTGGAGGACATATATGTGATAATGCATCTGCCTCGGTGTTGCTGGCTCCTGGTTTATATTGGATCTCGAAGGAATACCAGAGGAGCTTGCTGACCCAATTTTGGTATGCCTGGACAACCTCCCGTTGCTCCAGTAGATAGTGTAAACTCTTTTGATCGGAGCGAATAGTGAATACTCTTCCCAGAAGATAATGCCTCCATTTCTCTACAGCCTAGACGATTGCCATTAATTCTTTCTCATAGAGAGGTTTGCCCATTAACCTACTGCCCAACATTTTGCTAAAGAATGCATTGGATGGTCCCATTGCAATAGTACTGCCCCTACTCCATACCCACAGGCATCTGTTTCTATGACGAATCTCTCATTAAAGTTAGGCATTGCCAGCACCGGGCTTGAGTCATAGCTTGCTTAAGTCTCTTGAATGCTATAGTGACTTCACTACTCTAACCGAAATAGTCCTTCCTCACCTGAGATGTGAGTGGATGAGCCAACTGAGCATATCCCTTAATAAATCTCCTATAATACCCTGTTAACCCAAGGAATCCCCTTAATTCCTTGAGATTTCTCGGTTATAGCCAGTCAAGCATGGTTTGTATCTTACTAAAGTTAACAGATACTACTTTCCCCGAAACCAGATGACCCAAATAGGCTATTTCATGCTGGCCAAACTTGCATTTTTCTGGTTAGCAAAGAGCTGGTGGCTTCTCAGCAAGTCTAACACCACAACCACGTGTTCCCTATGCTTCTCTTCTCCTTAGATATAAATTAACACATCGTCAAAGAATACCAAGATAAACTTCCGCAAGAAAGGACGAAACACTGAATTCATCAATGACTGGAAGGTGGCGGGGGTGTTCGTTAGACCAAATGGCATTACAAGAAATTTGTAATGATCGTCATGCGTCCAAAATGCAGTCTTTGGCACATCCTCTTCCCTAACTCCTATCTGGTGATAGCCTGATTTCATATCCAATTTCGAAAAACTTAGGCTCCATGTAACTCATCCAGTAGCTTGTCAATTATCGGGATTGGAAATTTGTCAGGGACAGTACACTTATTTAGGGCTCTGTAGTCAACACAGAAACGTCATGAGCCATCCTTCTTCTTGACTAGTAGGACCGGACTAGAGTAAGGGTTGGATGAAAGTTGAATAATTCGAGCTTTAAGCATATCTTGAATTAGTCTCTTGATTTCAGCCTTCTGGCTATGGGGATATTTGTAGGGCCTCACGCTTATAGGATATGTTCCTTCTTTTAACACAATTTTATGCTCAATATTCTGTTGGGAAGGATGACCTTCGGGCATTTCAAATACGTCTCTAAATTCCTACAACTGTGAGGCATCTTCTCTAATAACCCTTCTGAACTCGAATCACCCACTAACAAATTACATTCCACTAGAAACCCTTATTTTTCCTTTCTGATGGTTCTAAACATGGCCCTCAATGATACACTAGTCCTCCCTAGGCCTGATTCTCCTTTCAACATAACATTCTCACCCCCAACGTGGAATTTCATGATATGTGTCTTCTAGTTGGTCAAGGTATTCCCTAATTTCTCCAGCCATTGTATTCCCAAAATAACATCTGAATTTCCTAAGGGTAATATGAGGATATCCTCCATTATAGTCACCCCCTACAAAGTCAGATTCACCCCCAAACACTCTCCTTCACCCTAAACTGATTCCCCATTTCCCAGTGTGACCTTGAAGTTCATTGTACCAGACCTAGGAAGTTGTAGCTCAGTTGCCATAGTGGAGGATAAGAAATTATGCGTAGCCCCAGGGTTGATCATCACCACCACTTCTTGCCCCTTTATCAACCCCTGAAGCTTCATTATCTTCGGGTTGGTGAGGCCCATAATGGAATTTAGGGAAATTGTAGGTGAGAGCACCCTCTGTTCAATTAAGTCAGCTCCCTGACTTTCCACTGGCGGTAACTCCTCGGTCTCATTTTCCTCCACGTCTTCATCATTAAACGTTACTAACACACTGAGCTCACGACGCTTACACTGGTTACTCGCGTTCCACTTCTCATCACACCTAAAGCATAGTCCCATCTCTCTCTTCTTCCGTTCTCCTCACTTCCCCATTTACTCTATTGTTGTGGTATGGAGGATTCTAGGAGTTACATGGAAGAGTAGGAGTTTAGGTAAGTGGAATCGGGGCGACTTGCTGTGAGGAAATTGACTTGGAGAGAAGTGGGTCAGATGTTGTTTACCTGAGTATGGCTGTAAAGCGAAGGCTTTTCCCCCTGAAGCATTCCTGGGTTCAACCCATATTTTAGGCCCAAATCACAGCTTATCTTCAACTTTGATGGCTAGGTCCATTGCATCATCTAATCCTGTGGGCCTCAGCAGTCAGACTTCAGCCCGCACTTCCTCCTTGAGTCCATTCAAGTATTGTCCAAGTGCAATGGACTCTGACACCCCCTCTAATGGATCCAGGAGCTTTATAAACCTTCTTCCATACTCTCCCACACTCGTCCCCAATTGCTGCAACGCCAACCACTGCTCATATAATGATGCCGCTGCCGCCGGCCGAAACTTCCGGAGCACCAACCCCTTTAGTTCTTCCCAGTGTGTAATCCTCCTCCGGTGGTGTTCCCACTAAAACCATAAGAGGGCATCCCTTTCTAGAGCAACAACGGATGCCTTTAAGCTCTTTTCCTCGCTGAGACGGTAAAAATGAAAGTATCTTTTGGCTCGGAGAATCCATACGTCCAAATTTACCCCATCGAACGTCGGTAGGTCTAATTGCTTGATTCTCCAAGTCATTCCATAATCCCTTGTTCCTTGCTCATCGGTGGTCTGGAAAGGTTGATCCCTAGTTGGGTTTCCTCCGACTCCTATGAAAGAGCTATGGTTCTGGGTTAACAGGTTAGGAGGCCTCCAGGGATGCTCCACTGTTTGTGAATCCAGTTTTTGGGTCAACGTGACCACCTCCTCTTTCAGCTGTTGCGCAGACTATTCCACCGCCTCCCTCGTCCTGCTGGCCACGGGTTGTTCCATGGTCTCTAGTGCCACCGTTATTGCCTGAGAAATACGGGTGTCCAAGGTTGATAACTCTGTCTCCATTGCATCTAATTGCTGACTGTTGAATGCCGGTGCCATGGTCTCGTTGCCGACAACCGCTCTGATACCAAGTTGCTGGACACCGGTTGTAGAGATAAAGAGACAATGAGAAAATAGCTAAAAGCTTTGGTATTATATATTGCTGCTCAGTTTAATTACAGATCCTTCATTCGAGAGGAAGGCACTCTCCGTGTATTACTTTTACTAGTTCACTTTCTGGCTTCCCCTCCCCTCTAGCAATCCTTCCTTAAATACCCATATACTAACCACCTCTGTAACATAATAAAATTATTTAATATAGATAACTAAAAGTTTAGTGTATGTGTGCCATGCACGTCTCCCTTGCATCTGCTGACATACTGATATTCCCATTCCGTTATTTGTCTCCCTTCTCCAATATTCTCTTTGTCTCTCCTTCTTGCTTACGCCTTGTGTATGTTATGGTAATGGGTGGCCTCTGTGATACCACAAAAGGAAACAGATGCTAAGAATCAAGGTACAAAAGGAAAATAGGTCGATAGTGGTCCCGAGATTATTGAGTCTACCATGAAGAAAACCGGAGCACATACTTTCACTCACTATGCCTTAGGCAATTTGGGTGAGAATTATACTATGCTGAAGACTCATTTCTCATGCCTAGATCTTGGTAGACTCATCATATTCTATGATGGAAAGAAGACATTCCACTATGAAGAGGACTAAGGCATTTCTGTCATCGACGAAGATGTTAATCAACTTCTCTATATATAGGAGCTTGGTTTAATATTTCGGTGTTGTAAGTTTTCATGATGTGACCACTCTAACCTTTTTAATTTCTTATATAAAAACCAGTTATTCATGTTGGTTTGACGAAAATCATTGAACATTTTATAGGGCATGCCATGAGTTATGCAAGGAAGAAGGAGTGAAGTCCATCATCAAGTTCATGTGCCCTTCTTTGATTTCTACAACCATGGTGTTGAATGATTACAATCACGTTGTGTCATATGTGACACGTGCAATGGGATGCCAGAGGTCTATGCAATTCATCATGATCCCGTACCATGAAAAGTATGTATGAATTTCTAACTTTTGGATTACATTGCAAGATGGACTATTTTCACATATTAACATAAAGTGTATCGTATTGTAGGAATCACTAGATCCTTTTAATGCTTTGTTTAGAGAAAAAAGATGGTCTTCATTTTTCCTATAAGAAGAAAAAGAAATATGGAAATTAAGGATCCAATAAATACACTAGTCTTATTAGCTTTTCATTCATACATTCCAGTTGTAGGTTAATTGATTTACTCATTCATTTTTTTTTAAATACTTTAGAGCTTGTCAAAGTCATAGAGTGGCTGTTGAGAATAGATAAGGAAACAAGCTAAGCTAGATTTCGGCTCAGGTATACTTTTATATCACATGGAAAAATAAACTTGAGATTATCTTTAAAGATTTATCACCACATATATGTAATTTGCTTTTGCTTATATCATAATGTATGTAGTGTCCACAGCAAGTTGAAGATACCGAGTGTGGTTACTTTGTCATGCAATTTGTCTTTGAGATATTTCAAAACCATCATAGTAGTGAAGATATTGTTAGAGTATGTGGGCTTCACTTTTATGTCCTCATTATGTGTACTTCATGGATTAGATCGAATGAATTTGTGTTGAATTTCAATTTGGTCCCAAAAATTAATATTAGATTGTATTTGTTTTATGATTTACCATGGAGGAGGATGGGAATGACTGGCCGACGTTAATCGAAAGGTTAACGTGGTATGACCCTTGTATTGTGGTTATGTTCTCATTATTGTTGATTATAAATAGGTACTATATATGTTAAAATTTGAAAATGGTCCTATTTACAAACAAAACTTTGTCAAAATTTATACTCATTTGTGTATATATGTTGTGTTTACATTATCATTCACGGTACCACTTATTTATCAAATTAGTTATTCATATATTATTATTTGAAACTATCATTTTTTAGGATTTCTCAAAAACAACACCTTACTGAAATAATGAGGTGAGATAAATAAAATATATTTGGGCGAAGCATTTCATAGCTACCAAGTCCGATTGTTGAGTGAGATGTGTATAGGGAAGGAAGGTCGTAGATATATGTGACTGTTATGAATATGTCACATTTTTGTTGTAACTTAAGTAGTAATTATTCGATCGATGAAATTTGTATATATGTAAACAACCTTATCAACGTTATATATATATATATATATAGTACTTTGTTTTTCATAGCGTGATATTGAAAACTTTTCATCTTCTGAATATTTATTCTATTATTCTAAAAATTAGTACAGATTGTTTCAAATATTTATTTTGTTATTCTAAAATTTAGTACTGATATTCTAAAACTTATGTTCTATTATTCTAAATTATTATTCTAATATTCTAAACTTCTGCCGATTGTTCTAAACTTCTATTCTAATATTCTAAATTTTTATTATAATGTTCTAAACTCCTGTTATATTGTTATAAAAATATGTTCTATCGTTCTAAACTTATATTCTATTGTTCTAATGTTTCTGTTCTATTGTTCTAAACTAATGTTCTAATATTCTAAACTTCCGTTATATTGTTCTAACTTCTATTCTATTTTTATAACTTATTGTTCTAATGTTCTAAACTCCTATTATTCTTAACTATTGTTCTTATGCTTTAAACTTCTGTTTTATTGTTTTAATTAAACTTCTGTTTTAATGTTCAGAACATTAATATTATACCTTAGAACACTAGTATTAAACTTTAGAACATTAGTATACGACTTTAGAACAATAGAGTAAATATTTAGAACATATGTGTCAATCTTTAGAACAATATTTATCAAAAGTTTAGAACAATAGAATAGAAGTTTAGAACATTATATAAAAGTTTAGAACATTAGATCAAAAGTTTAGAACAATATAACAGAAGTTTAGAACATTAAAACAATAATGTAGAATAATAAAACAGAAGTTTAGAACATTAGAACAATAGAATGAAAGTTTAGAACAATGGAACAAATCTTTATAACAATAAAACATAAGTTTAAAACATTAGAACAAAAGTATAGAACATTAGAAAAGTTTAAAATAATATAACAGACATTTAGAACAATAGAACAGTAGTTTAGAACAAATATTTCGGAAAAAGTACAGCTGAAATGATGTCAAAAGATGTTGTAGCTTAACTCTAGTAAACATATTAGAAGACTTTATTATTATTGTGTTCAAAAGTGGCATAAATAAAATATATATAAAAATACTAAACTCCATCAATTGCTTCGTTTTTAAGGGCAAAGTCCTTATAGGTGAAGCAATTGATGATTTGTTGCTTCAGTACAAAAACCGAAGCAATTGAACAAATTACAAGTGCTTCACCTTTAAAGCTATAGCAATTAAACAATTTGAACAGAAGCAATTGTACCATTCACACATCATTTGGATGAATAGCTCACTAGCTGTTACATTCTCCAGAATCCCTTGCTAGCTCCAGTGGAGTTGTGCCTTCTTGTACAAGACATAATTAATCAAAGCATGAACTTCTATTTTCTCTTTTGTATTAAGGTAAGTAGATCATCGATTTCTAGAGCCCATTTTCTAGTCACAAGGCCAGGAAGGGTTCCTGCTAAGGTGTCTTTGTCGCTGCACTTCTGCAAAAAAAAAAGGGTATGTTGCAATTCTGCTAATCGCATCTAAATTATTGCAAAATCTTTCCATTATAAGTACACAAGAAACTAGGAATCGAACTCAACATGATTCAGTACCAAACTTGAGTATATTGTTCTTACTAATCATATTTGCATATTGTAAAAAAAAATAAAAAAAAATAAAAAAAGAACAAGGCTACTTTGACACATTTTCAGCTTCTGCTATCCTAGAAAACTGTACACAAAACTTTGAAAGTCTATCTTATCGAAAATAAGTTCCTTTGATCATTCACAAGGATTACTATTATTGCAGGTATTCAAAGTTCATGACGCTTTCCTGCATAGGTAACGTTGGGGAATGCCGCGATTACAGAGTTCTGCAGTCGTGTAGGGAAATAGATATTACAAAGATCTGCAGTCGTGTACATGTACTATTTGAGGCCCTTGTATGACACTATCAACGGATTGAGCTAATCTGAAACCAAAAGGCTGCCTGAAGACACTTTGTGAGCATGTGCAGAAATTTTCAAAACTTTTCATTGCTATCTAAGCCTTCATACTAAAAGCTGTTTCTCTGTACCAGCAAAGCTTGACATTTTATGCATCAGTAATCTCTTCATAATACATCTTCCAAAATGATGAGCTCTTATATTTCTTCATGGACTCCATACTGCTATGATTGCCTTTAAGAAGCTGCATGACCTGAAAATTGAAGACGAAGGAAGAATCACTACATCCCCTCCCATCTGCCTGACACTAATCAAGAGTTCACTATGATTTCACTAATCATATGGCAATTTTTTCCGACATCTGGAGGATTCAAAGTATTATAGTGATTTAATATCTCCGGAGTGTCATGCACATCATGTTTCCCTGATTGCTACTGGTATGGCTTCACAGAAGATTATATTGTTGTGCATTTATGAAGTATACAAGTGTAATTACTTTCAGCTAGCAATTATGATTTCTTCCCTTTAACATCAACTTCACTTAGATTGCATCATTTTGCGTTTGGCTCCTTTTCAAGTTCCTTTTCTAATTTGATTTATGTAACTAAGGTCCCACACTCTCAAAGTACAGATACCTGATTCATCTGAGGTCGTCGAAGCGATGAGCGCTGTACACACAAGGCAGCAGCTAAAAGCATCTGCTTCATCTGTTGAGAGTTGAAGCTGTTATCAAGGGCAGGATCAATGAGCTCTCTGATGTTGTTCTTCCTTAGTAATGGTTTGGCCTAGAACAACAGAACAAAGGGTGTGAATATAATGCACCATTCCGTAATTCAGTAGTAGTGAAGGTCTGAAGGACAAGTAAATGGCAAGACTTACCCACAAAACAAGGCTTTGCCGTGAGCAATCAAGTGCACGACGACCAGTAATTAGCTCCAACAAAAGTACACCATATGCAAAAACATCAGTTTTTTCATCAACTATGCCATGCATCATGAATTCTGGAGCAAGATAGCTGCATAAATATATATCATGATATAATTTAAAACAATCTTGTGATGCAAATGATGATAAAGTTTCTACAGGAACTAACTGTCAAATATACCCAAAAGTCCCTTCGAATTTTAGAACAATGTGATGTGTCCATTTATCTGGTAGCCATTTTGCAAGTCCAAAATCACAAATCTGCAGCAATGTATTCCATTATTACACAAACTACCCAAATGCAAGATTAGCCTAAGAAGAAAACACAAAATCATTCAATGTTGTTACCAGATTTGAGATATACCTGCGGTTCTAAGTCATTTGTAAGCAAAATATTTGCAGCTTTAATATCTCTATGAATAATTCGCCGTGGACAACCGTAGTGAAGGTACATTAGTCCTTCTGCAATACCTAAGGCAATCTTATGCCTAACATTCCAACTCAATTTCTCCTTTGAACCTGGCATATCAATGGTCATTATTTGAATATGTAAATAACAATTAAAGGCATACCAATTTCTAATCTTCTAAGAACATTATTATCAAAACTAACCATGCAGCATTGAAGCTAAGCTTCCATGATGTGAATATTCAAGAACAAGATGCATCCCTCCTTCAACACAATAACCGATCAACTTGGTTGTATTGGGATGGTTAACATGAGCCATTATCCCGAGCTCACTAAGAAAATCTGCTATCCTTTCTTCAGGCGTGCCACGAGCATGTCGTTTCACTGCGACAACTTGTCCATCGTGTAAACGCCCTTTATAAACCTCAGCATATCCACCTTTCCCAATGAAATTTTCTGCACATTCACAACTAAAGAGAGTTTAAAAAACATTTGGCAAACATGAAACACTGCTAACAAGAACTCAAATGTTAAACCTTGGCAAAAACTTTTTGTTGCGAACTCGAGTTCGTGAAGGGAGAAATGTCTGCAACTGTGCAATCCAGCATTGCCGAAGCAACAACTCCCTGCCAAAGAAAACTGGGAGCTCTCCCTCATACTGCTACTCCTCAGCCCTGACAACTTGGGCACATTCAGAGAAGGTAACGCTGGCAGCTGCTTCTTGGATTTAGACCTTAACAAATCAATAAAACCTCGAAAACGAGAACCCGTTTTCGGATTTTTCTGAGTTTGATTGGCATCATTGGATGAATTTGTATCAGATGCTTCGTTTCGAAAATAATCCTCTAGAACACCAACAGGTGAATTTGAATCATGCCCTGGTTTCTCCATTGTCGTTGGTTCAACTGAGCCCAATACTACCTTGAACTTAAGCAGAGTGAAAAACAGAACAATCTGATTTCTATGAATATGAGATTAAACATGAAATTCAATGAGGTGGGGTTCAGAAAACTGATGAAAAGTCAAGAATTTGGTAGAGTAGAAATCAAACAATCAAACAAATAAATCTTACACTTTAAACAAAAAAAAAAAAAAAACATCTGACAGCGTAATCAGTAGTATTGTATAATCAAGTGAATTTTGCAAGGTAAGAAACAGACTAAAAACAACTAAGAAAAATCAATTGCAACATTTTTTGCTGACATTGTACCGCATTAAACCAGAATTAAAAAAAAATACTATACAAGATATAAAAAAACTATATACTACAAGAAATAAGCACTGTATCTTAGACTAAGTTAGGATTAACAATAACAACAACCGTCAAACATAAAACACAAAACTCAATGAAAACAATAAAGAAATGAATATACACGACAAAATACTTAAGACAGTCACGTACTTGCAAACTCAAGGTGCCGGCGTCAACATGAACTAGTTTCGTTGGTAAAATGTTTCCGGTGAATATTCGAGACGTGGGATCGAATCTTGTCTTTAATCTTACTCTTATTTGTATAGACTAAATAAATATTTACGAAAGTAATGAAGTGATAGTGAAAGGAAATTGAACCAACAAATATATTTCACCAAACAACATACCCAATCCGAAGAAAAACGGACAAGTATGTGTAGCATGAAGTAGTGTGTAGTTGAACATAGACTCTAAAGATAGAAGAACATGGTAATCTGAGAGTAGTTGGGCTTGCAACGTTAAGAAAGGGAAATGAATGGTTGGGTTTATATATTATGATTAAGGCAACGGATTATGATGCATCAATGAAACTGATGTTGTAAGTTAATGTGGTGTCAGGTTATCGATTACATCAATAATTTCACTGGGGCCCCATAAACTTTGGAGAAAATCCCAAATCTGGGAGTTAATATTGTGGGGTGGGGGATATCATTACGTTGGAATTGTGTATTGTACAAGACACATAGCTCTCAAGTATTCATACTAGCATGTCCAACACCCCCCAAAAAATGATCAAATTCATTTAAATAGAAATTTGAGGTAAGTATACTTCTCTCTGACACGTCCAAGAGAAGTATGAAAGTTTGACATGTAGTACAGGAAGGTGTTGAGTCATAAAGACGTACTGTTCAATGGCTTTGTTGTGTAGTTAACGTTGACCTTGTTAACGTCACTGTCTTCTACCGACGGAGTAGAGGTGGGCATGACGGTGCTGTAACTGGTAGGGTCGTGTCAGTATCAGGTTTTGCTCAAGTCGGGTCATGTACTCGTGCTATATCCAATCGTGTTATATCCACAAGTCCCATTCCTCAGCCAATTGTACAAATTTTTAAAAGAAAACAGATATTTATAAAATAGGAAGAAAAAAATATTTGAGAGAATATAAATTACATTATAAAAATATAATTATTTATTAATAATAGTAGTAATAAAAAAATTATATAACTATAACTATAACTATACAATAATAACAATAATACTATAATATAGCCATGCATAGAAGTTGGCATGTGGGCCAAAATTTTGGGCCACCTAGGTTTGTGCTATTTTTTTACTGTCTGTAGCATGGCTACGACCTAGGCCACAGGCCATCTCCACGCTTGAGTAGAGCCTGTTCGGTTTGCATTTGACACAATCCATGCCTAGCTTTAGGATGGAGTTGTACTAAGGTAAACTAATTGGCTTTCAAATAAAACACTTTACTTTTAAACATTCTCAAGTTTAACGTTATTTAACGTTTTACTTCTTAGAATCGAATTCCAAGAGGTGGTTTTTCTTCTAAGGTGTTAAAGACTTAGTTTCAAGAGGTGGTTTAAATTATTTAATGACTCGGTCACGTAGTGTGTTTCTTTTTAGATTGTGAATAAGAATCGCATTTACTGAGCAACGAATTGGTTTTTTACAATCATGAACGTGCTAAACACTTTAAATTCACATCAATATATTCCAAACTATAATACTCCCTCCGTTCATTTTTGTTCTTCCCATTTTTCCCATCCGGAAATTTCAAAATGTTTTTCTCATTTGGAATCCTTTTATTTTAGTTTAATATTGTGATTGGTGAAAAATTTTGGTTGGGATCACTATCCTTGTGATATGTAGCCCATTGGTTGATTTTTTTTTAATTTTTTAAGGCCATAAACTTTAGAAATTCCACTATTTATTTAATGTTCAACACACTTGTATCATTTTTTTTTATAGAATCTATTCTTATTTTTAGATTAATTTAAATTATTTTAGAGAATTTTAATGATATTTAATATTGTCTTAGTTTCTTCCTTAATTCCAAATGGGAAAGAAAAAACGGAGGGAGTACAAAAGAAAGGAGAACAAAAAATTAGTAGAAATAAATATAAAAAATAAAAAAATGAATCTAACTACAATCAATGAGATCTTTGGTATAGGAAAGGACAAAAATAATAAAAATATCATATAATATTGCAAATGGTTTTAGAGGGAAAAAATTCTCTTTCGGGGTGACTTTTATCATGTAGTAACAATATGTATTAAACTAATGACTTCTTTACACCAAAAATTTATCACATGACGAGTGCTTTACAAATAAACCATATCATCTTTTTACATAGGCATAATATAATGTTCTTAGTAGTGTATGATATTTGTAGAATGCATAATGAGCATTTTGCACTCATGTATGGAAACTAGGGGCAGAGGCTACTAGAAACTAGGATTAGGTGCTTTTTTTGTATTTCTGTGTGTTGAGAACTTGATGAATGATTCATATACTTAAAATATTTCATAAATCATTTCCTATATCACACTTTTCTCTCGGAGGAAAGTCTATCTTTGTTTGTAGTTTTCTTAACTGATGTATCTCTACAACTCCTCCTATAGAAAGTAGTACCTTAATACTCAAAGAGCTACTTTTATATGTTGTACTTGTGGCTTATAACCTCAACAAAATAGGAAATATTTGGCCTTGTATGTGATAGGTATATAAGCTTCCTAACCCCCTTTTTTGGTATTGTTTATGATTGGTTAACTCTTCACCTTCAATCATTCGGAGTCTATGATTGATTACCATCAGCGTTCTACTAGTTTATAATCTATCATTCCAGTTTTAACAAGTAGATTAAGGATGTATTTTCTCTAAAAGATAAAGGTTTCCCTTTTAGACCTCAAAACCTCAATCCCTAGGAAGTATATTAGTCTTCCCAAGGTTTTTTTTTAAGTCTCTAGAGATTTTTTGTTTCAGGGTTTCCATGTATCACTGTCAATGATAATCATGTCTCCCACATAGATAATACGGAAGGTTATTTGTTCTTCTTTTCTTCAAAGAAATAATGTATTATTTGAGTTGCTCTAAACATATCCATTCTTTTTTATAGCTATAGTAAATCTTCCAAACTATGATATAGGGGATTGCTTGAGACCATATAGCTCTTTTAATAAACTGCATCCTTCTCTCAGCTTGAATCCTTTTGTGAACCTTGGCAAAGCTAGCTTCCATGTTTACCTTTTCATGCAGATCACCATGTAGAAAGGAATTTCTTCATGCATATCACCATGTAGAAAGGAATTTTTACATCAAACTAATGTATAGGCCAATATTAATTAGGAGCAATAGAATTATGACTTTAACAATTTTAGTAACTATAGTAAATGTTTAAATATAGTCAGTGCCATATGTATGAGTATATCCCTTTCTGATTCACACCATATCCTATAAAAAACACGTAACTACACAGGGATCAAACTTGGTTTAGTTAGGTTTGGGAATTTGAAATACACAATACACCCAAATACTCAAAGGGGGGTGGGATTAGAAGTGGAGATGAGAGATAGTAATGTGAGTGGTTAAGTAGGTAATCAAGATTTTAAGCTAGAGGAATTTTGTGGAAAGTCAGTTTGCAAGGTAGGTGATTGTGGCAACAACATCAAGCCAAAAGGTTTATGGGACATGGGATTCAAACATAATAGCTTGAGAAATCTCAATGAGAATCTTTCAACAACCCCATTTTATTGTGGTGTGTAAGGACAAGATGTTTGGTGGATCAAGCCATGTTTAGTAAATGATGTATACATATATGTTAATGGCTACATACTCCTCTCCATTGTAGTGTGAAGGATTTAGATTTTGTTTTTGGTATTAAGTTTTCATGAGGTTATAGAATCCTACAAACTTGTTAAAGACTTCTGATTTCTTCTTGAGAAAATAGATCCAAGTCATGTGAGTTTAGCATCAATAAACAAAACAAATTATACAAAACCTTTCTTTCCTACTTCAAGGATTAGACCCTAAACATCATAGTGAACCAACAAAAAAGGTTCTTCACTTTTAAAATTAGTAGGGAAAAATTTTTGTATGTGACTCTTAGCTTGAATGAAAACTTCATAGTTAAAATATTTATTGTATTTATAAAAGTTGGGAAATTATAAGTGAACTAAATACCCGAGGGAAGGGTGATATAATCGTTGATGCCAAAGCCATACTTGTCGATCAATTGTCCTATGAGAAAGCATTAATTTTCCTTGTTAAACCTCCTCATCGACATAGTAAAGCCAATTATATTCGGCACCATGCCCAATGATCTACCATGTTTGAATATCCTGTACAATTTAATTCTTTAGTCATTTGACTAATTGAGATGAGCTTATGAGATAAGATAGGAACATAAAGACAATTTTTAGGGTTATGTTGGAAGATCAGAGAATACTCTTAGTCACTCGAACTTGTGATAGTTCCTCATTTACGGTTTAGATATGAATTTTTATGGTTTTGTCAATATTTTAAAAGTAACTCGGGTCATACATCATTGTATATGAGGCTCCACTATCAAATACCCGTAAGCCATTTTTGTCATTTGACTGATTAAGATGAGCTTATGAGACAAGATAGGAAAATAAAAACATTTTTTAGGGTTATGTTGGAAGGTAAGTGAATACTCTTAGTCCCTTAAACTTGTGATAGTTTCTCATTTACGGTTTAGATATGTGTTTTCATGGTTTTGTCAATATTTTTAAAAGTCACTCGGGTCATACATCATTGTATCTGAGGCTCCACTATCAAATACCCATAAGCCATTTTTGTTTGGCCCTTATGACATTAGCCCATGTGTTGTGTAGTATTTCTAGGCTTAGGTAATTAAACCGGTTGAGTGAGGGAAGCTTGTTTGGGCTTTAGACATATAAAAGGAAGAAGGGAGTGAGGGAAGCTTGTTTGGGCTTTGGACATAAGAAACATAAAAGAAGGGATAAAGAATATGGGAACCCTAATCTCTCTTTTTCCTACTCCTTGCTTTGCAACAATAGCTATTCCCACGCTTTTCCCGTTATCTTCCTCTCCTAATCTTTGGCTATGGCTAGCAATTGCTCCTATGCTTACTTTGGTTCCCTTTTTCTTGTTGTCTAGCCAGCACTCTGGATAACTGATGAGTTTGAAGTATCTATCTTAGTATATTATGTACCTTGATAGTGAGTACACTTTATGTGAGTTTTCTCGTCCTCTCTTCGCAATGATGGTCCTTGATCGGCCTTTTGAGACTAGTCCACTTTTGGTGCCTTGTTTATTTGTCTATGGTTTCTCGTTGGAATATTGAATGTCATGGTTCAAGATATTTTTTCTGACTATCTCCTTTCTAATAGTTGCATAAGCTTTTTCTATGGTTGGTAATGAGTCTTGGTTTAAAAGTTCTCTACGATCTTTGTCTAGAATTTTATTGACCCATGCTAGAAAGTGGTATAATCGATCCTTTTGAATAATATATACCGTTGTATATGGTAATATTGTCTTGATCTTTCATTCGGTTTGGCACTCTATAACCAATTTTCTTCTAAATAATAACTAAATTGCTGTATAATTTAATACTTTGATTGAATCTTTGCCATGCTCGAGGTTTTTTACCTTCATAGTGAGATCAAAAAATTTGAAGGACATTTCTGTCACTGTTGTACATTGCTTCGATTCCTCTCCACAATTCCCTTACTGTTGGATAGTCTAGGTATTGGTTCACTAGGTCTAACCAATATATTCAATGATTCATGAGATCACTATGAAGTCCCTTTGGATGCATCACTAGTATTCTGGGTTAGTTTTGGGTGGGGGTGTAGGAGTGATACATGAGCCTAGACTATTTAGTGTAAATTCTTAAGCTTTTTTTTTATAGCTAATGTTGAGCTAATATTTTATGGGTTTGTCTTGTTGGAGTTTAACTACTGAAGTAGTTATAACAACTAACCCATGATTACTGATTGCTCAAAGGTTTATTCTATTGAAGAAAATTTTGTTTCATCATCTCCCATGACATGTAAATTTATGCCTGCTCTGATACATTGTAAACTAGGATCAAATGATTTTTATGTAATATCTATGTGTTGAAAGCTTGATATATGGTTTATATAGTGACAACGTTTCCTAAATCATCCCCTAAAATTTCTCCTAAATACTCTATACAATCTCCTTTATTTATTTAGTTTCTTGGTTTACACTAATTCTCTTTAACTTCTTTCAACAGCTACCATTTGTACAAAGATTTTAGAAAAATTTATTTTAACATAACTGATGTAAGCTTTGATTAATATACTTTGTGAAGGAAAATTTCCTTCGATCACGTGTAACAATCAAATATAATTATGGACAAATTATGGAGATAATTATATTCGGTTATTTAGATCGTCATAGTGCTTTGCTAGAAACTGACTATTATTTGTGAAATAATTTGATTTATGCACTGCTAATAATAAACCGGTCTTATGAGGTCACACATATAAGCATACAATTAGATTAAGGCGCTCGGAGAGGCTAAGAAGCTCAAAAGTCATACTTATGTGATATTGATGAATAGGTTATTTCATGACGTATGGATGTCATGAATATATACCAAGGCTTAGGAATGAAAAGTTACATCCATCATTCTAAGAAAGCTAATTCTCTTACATTGCCATTACCAAGAAAAGTAATAAGGAAGTGTTCCTTATTCCGTACTAGCATACTTAGAGATTCAATCGTTGTTTGTGGACCATCATTAGAGGAGCGACATTTGGCGTTCTAGAGTTCTCCATTTAGATGTGTGAGTGCCCCTTTACTTTGTGGAAATCACACTTCAAGGGTATGAAATTTTATTCCTATATTTCGTATTAAAATGTGCATGAGATCCTACTGTATATGCAAGAAATTGTTTCTTAAAATTCCGCTTTACATGTTTACATTCTTGTAGTTTGTGTATAGGCTTGGACCTCAAAAGCCTATACGATTAGCCCAACATGATGAAAAAGTCTACCAACAACAAATCAAGAGATCAAACCTTTAGATGTGGGTGGCTCAAGGTCATTTCACCTCTTATGGGACCTATAAATAATCATTTATGAGCTAAATACAAAAACAACAAATGGGTCGCTCCACATGAGGCAAGGAAGAAACTCATACACTCCCCCCAAAAAATAACATACTTACATTCTAAGAAATCACCATAAAGGGTCGTCTGAACTGAGTTCTGGCTCAAAGACATCGTCTCAATCCTACCGGCTCATTGACTTAGGCATTGAAGTGGATTTTATCTAATGCCAATAACCTTGTTTCATGTGTAGGTTGTTTATCTAGTTTTGTCCCCATTCGACATTCATCCCTCCATCTTTACTTAATCCCTCCATGCTCTACAGCTAATTTGCTAAATAGCCTTCCTGTAGCTGTAAGTTTAGGGTGTAGAATTGGTCATGGGTACGACTCTCGTCGACCATCACATATATGTGTTTTTTAGGCCCAACGGCCAACGCTATTGATGTTTATATTTGACTTATTGCACCCCCAACTAAAAAATTCTGGCTCATCGCCATCAATTGTCCGTATAAATCAAATTACCCACTTGGAATTTTCTTGTAAGAACTTATATAAACTTTAGGATATGTTTAAGTCCACATAATTCCAAATATACTTGAACTTATGTTTATTAGTTTATCTTTATTCTGTTTAATAATGGAATGAGACAGCAATGATGTGGTACTGGTAGGGACGTATGGTGTGGACAAGCTATTATTTGGCCTGGGGAAAAAAATTAAAGGAAAAAACTATTATTTTCATCATTGATTTTTTTTGCCAAATTTCACTTTCACGTTTTATAAGATACATTTTTAAATATTTTTGTCTCTAAATTCGTTTGATAAAAAATTATAAAGATATAATATAATAGAAATTTATTTTACGATACATTTAATAATATCTCACTTAAATATATTTTTTATAATACAATTATAATTTATAATCAAATTTTAAATTTTTTAAAATGGAATGGAGAATATAATAAGGACGGTGAGACTATTAGTTGATGGGATCTAAATTTGAAATTTCAGATTCTGTCATAGATATCCTAAAATATCTTTCAGTCAGCAAACATCCAAACATGAATACAAAAGACAGCTCGACTCTGAAACTAAATCTTGTACGTTTGTACGCATAAGTCACTGTACGAGTCAACCAAAGAAAGTTGTAAGAAAAATGGCATTAGGAGATGAAGATGTTGAGATTGTTCAACAGGAGATGGAACAGCCACTAATACAGGCTACGAGAGCCACCACTGATGCTGGGGTCAAGGATGGAGGTCATCCTTGGATGGTGTACCTTAGTACTTTTGTTGCAGTTTGTGGTTCCTATGAGTTTGGAGCTTGTGTATGTGCCTATGTTATATTACTAACAATATTACATGTTCTTTGTGTAACAAATGTGTACTGACAGATGATGTCTGTTGGGTTTCAGGCAGGCTATTCATCTCCAACTCAGTCTGCTATTACTGCTGAACTTGGACTGTCCACTGCAGAGGTTTGTTCACTTTATGCTTCTTTTTATGACATTATTGACGATGAGTTTTGGGATTATTCTACTTCTGTTAGCATTTTTCAAAGTTAGATTAGATTGTTTGCGTTAGTAAATAGTGGACAGTTTTAAAGGCGGTGTTTACATGATTCACAAAAACATTAGTAATTGTAGTATCTTGTAAGTAGTAAAATAATATGCGAGTGAGATCGACCGGGGATTCTGAGAAGTTGTTTAGGGAATAAGAGATCAAAGAAGACCAAACGATGCTACTAATATTTATGAGGACCATACATTTCTGTTCAGTACTTCCTAAAGATTTAAGACATTATTTTTTTGTATTGCTGTGCCCTTTTCTTGTAGTAAACAGATTTGGTTTTCAATGATTTCTCTTGTATCAAATGTTAAGTTTGAATATGTTAAGATAACTTAAGTCGGGGACAATACGTCAAGTATGGAGACAATGTTTATTCCTAGTAGAGGCGAATGCTGTTTTGCATCTTAGTGGACCGCATAGCAGAACTGCAACCATGCACATGACTTGAGTAAGACACCACTCCTAAGCCCATAGACTGTATGCATCATATTGGTCATCTTCACAATGCTGCACCCATGCACAAGAGCAGATACCACGCTGAGGGCCTACTATTTTGTGTATAGGTGGACACCTAGCTGTATATTTGCTTGATCCAGTTTGTTGATAGGTTTGTTTTACTCTATTTCAAATTTTTATTGTTGATTTTCTTGCAGTTTTCACTCGTCGGTTCTATACTGACTTTTGGCGCAATGATTGGAGCAATCACAAGTGGACCTATCGCAGATATCATAGGGAGGAAATGGGTATGTACTATGATAGGAGAATTTATTGATTTACTTTGGTTTACCATATGAACTCATCTATTCATTTGAACTCTCATGAATTGTGAAATAAATTGTAGGCAATGAGAGTGTATTCGGCTTTCTGTGTAGGTGGATGGTTTGCCATATATTTTGCCAAGGTTCAAAGTCAAGTTATTATTATTCTCTAATCATTGGTAAATTTCTAATTTAGAAATACCAAATCACTGAGAAATTCTCTTTTGTAAACCAGGGTACGTTAACTCTAGATATAGGTAGACTAGCTGGAGGATATGGAATGGGTGCCTTCTCCTATGTGGTATGTTTGATTCGGATTTATGCATTATTCGTGTTTCTAGTTGGGAAAACTTTGTTCAATGATAGCTTAATTTCAACTGTACGTCAATGGTTAATGTGCTAGCCTACATGAATTGTGGAAAATCAATAGGTACCAGTTTACATTGCAGAAATAGCACCTGTAAATCTGCGAGGAGCACTAACAACATTAAATCAGGTATATTTGTACCTGCAAACCAAGTAACTCACTTTTCTTGTTTCTGTCTATTCTTGCAGTAACCATATCAAATTTTGATTTCGTCGTTGATGCAATAATTTCTTCTACTTACAATATTTGGCCCCCTTGCAGGTTATGATCTGCACTGGAGTCTCAGTGGCTTTTGTAATTGGCATAGTTTTATCCTGGAGGACTTTAGCACTAACCGGTAAATATTAAGGAAATTATTGAATGCTTATGACTGAGTGTATATACTAAATATGTATAGTGCAGAAAAAGAAGATTATATTAGATATTGGGACAAGACACTCATGGAACATTATTATGCAGGACTTATCCCATGCGCTGTTCTTCTTTTGGGTTTATTTTTCATTCCAGAATCTCCAAGATGGTTGGTAAGAATATGATATAAAAGCTCATTGAAATTTAGGTTTGATGCAATTGGAAGAAGCGTATAAATTCATAGTAAATGCAGGCGAAAAGAGGAGCTCAAAAGGAGTTTGTAGCTGCACTTCAGAAACTCCGTGGCAAGAATGCAGATATAACCCATGAAGCTGCAGAGATTCAAGTACTCTATGCCCAACACCAAATTTGATGGTAAACATTGAAGTGACAGTCTCATATTTTAACTTCACGTCTTCTTGTTGACAGAATTACATCAAAGAACTCGAACTGCTACCAAAAGCTAATATGTTCGACTTGTTTCAGAAAAGATATCTACGTTCTGTGACGGTAAGGCATCCAATCTAGTAGTTGTTTGTGAGATGATAGTTAGTATCAAATATGTGAATCCATAAGCTATCATTCTTGATATATTTTTTAAATGTTTAATACCAGATAGGCGTTGGATTGATGGTTTGCCAACAGTTTGGAGGAATTAACGGTATCTGCTTCTATGTCAGCAATATTTTTCAGATGGCAGGTAAAGAATTTTTTTAAAAAAATTCTGCTCAAAAGAAGGCAGATTTGTAAAACTTCTGTCTTCCTAATTCTGAATGATTAACTTCATCACATGTGCTTATGTGCAGGATTTTCTCCAAGCATTGGAATCGTAATATATTCTTTACTTCAGGTTTGAAAAAATCACACTTCCTGCTGTTTGTTAGATAGGTTTACTGCGTGTCTGAATTAAAAAAAAAAAAAAAAAAACTTGCTCTATATTTCTCGCTCTACAGGTTGTGATTACTGCCGTCGGAGCAACTTTAATAGACAAAGCAGGAAGAAAGCCACTGCTTTTGGTAAATATATCCTCTATTTTCTTGTAGAAAATAATCCGTTACCCTCTTTGATTAGCCTGGATCTTATAATTCTTGTTTCAGGTTTCTGCAGTTGGATTGGTGGTAGGTTGCATATTAACTGCTATTGCATTCTACCTCAAGGTAACTTATGGAACATATCATTTGGAACTTGCATTTCAAACTCCATAAAGTGTTAAGACTTATGCTCTAGTCATGAATTAGGCTCATGAGCTATCAGAGAAGACAGCAGCAATACTCGCAGTCACTGGCATACTGGTAGAATATTTTTCAGTTACCAAGAATCTTCTTTTTGGGTAAATACCCAGGTTATTTGAATGAGCGGAATTAAAACTATCTTCATTGTTTTAATCCTCAATTAGGTATACATATCATCCTTTTCAGCAGGAATGGGATCAGTTCCATGGGTCGTAATGTCAGAGGTGATGGCACACCTCAGAAGCTACTACTACACTTGATAATTTCTGTCAGTACATCTGAAAGTTCTTTTTCCGGCAGATTTTCCCTATAAACGTAAAAGGAGTGGCTGGAAGCCTAGCAACACTTGTCAACTGGTTTGGTGCTTGGGCGATTTCTTACACTTTCAATTTTCTGATGCAATGGAGTTCGTATGGTACATTCATAAGCTTCTCCTTTTTCCCTTCTTGTATTACGGACTGTATTACTTGAAGCAAGCTCCACATTTTCATTCTTGTTAATGGGAAACGAAATCAAAACCCCAAGTTAAATGTTGAGTGAGTGTTGAATGTACTGAACATTGTGAACAGTATAGCTGAGCATTGCACTAGAGACAAGGGCCTTGCTGGTATTTCTTCTTACACAACTTTACCTAGAGAGATACCATATGAATGTCACCTATGCTGTGCTATTTTTTCGCAGGTACCTTCATACTGTATGCAGCAATCAATGCAGCAGCAATTGTCTTTATCGTCGTGGTTGTACCTGAAACCAAGGGAAAAACTCTTGAGCAAATCCAAATGACCATTAACGCTTAGCCTGAAGAGAAAACAAGCACACACACCATCATCCGGCAAATCAATGTGACTCTGATTTGTAAAGATTTTTCAAGAGAATAAACTTCGCAGCAATAATTTGTCATACTAGTTCTTAGGGGATTTATTGATTGATTGTATTATTCCCAACATCAGCGAGTTTCAAGTCGCTTGTTATTTTATTCTTTGCATGTAAACATACAAGTCGATGAAGATGCCTTTGTATACTTGATTGTGAAATGTTGACACTTTTCATTAGTTCCTTCTCATTGTTACGCAAAGGATGAGTTGATCCATGCACGATTTGTTAGGCCTATATTTCACTAAGACTATTTGTCTGAAGTTCTTCATTATTATGTAATTAGGTTGGATAATATGTTAACGCAGGGCCTCTGGTAGTCAACTGAAGAGTATGCCATGTATTTATACTAACTTGAAAGAATCAGGCAGTGCCTGTGCACGCAGATTTCAAGTAGGCTACAGTCAGGAACACTACTGCATATAGAACCATCATAAAGCTGCTGCGCGACGATCAAGGAGCCTCTTGCGTGAATAAACAGCAAAGACTGAAAAGTAGCTAAGAGTGTCACTAGCTTTAAACTACAAAAAACTGTGGTTACACAGATAGTGGAGAAGGAATATAGACTTGCAACCATAGATTCTGATTGCAAGAACTCCCTAGTCTTTTAACAGTAGTAAAGCTCAGCTTCGAAAGCGGAGTAATCAACAAATTAACGGATCGTTTTACTCTGTTAGGGATTATTGAGTGTGTGTGCGACCGCACTCACATTTTGTTTGAGTTCAGGTGCTGAAGCTTGAAGCTTGATGTTGAGCACAGCATGTAGAAGAAGAAGGAAGATGAAACAGAGAAAAAGAGGAAGCAGTGGAAAATGTTCTTGTATTTCATTACCTTTGCTTGTCATCTATTACATGTATTTATATACATAAGAATGTAACTAACTTCCTTATTTTAAGGAAGGTTGTTAGAAACTAATTACAGAATGGAGTAAAGCTTTATTCATTCTATGTTTTGCTAACAATATCTATTGCTCGTCAATTACATTACCACTATGCATATCAACACCCCTCTGAGGATGTATGAGGATCAAATATCCCAAGCTTGGATTTTAACTTTGCATGTTGAGCCGAGGACAATGCCTTGGTCATAATGTCAGATAGCTGCTCTGTAGTAGGGAGATATGTGAGCTCAATCAAACCCTCAAGAACCTTTCCTCTAGTAAAGTGACAATCTAACTCAATGTGCTTAGTCCTCTCATAGAAGACATGATTCCTGCAAAGTGTATAGCACTTTGATAATCACAACTGAGGGTAATAGGCTTTAGATTGATTACCCCCAATTCCTCAAGTAATCTGACTAGCCAATTTATTTCTGATGTTGTGGCTGCCATGGCCCTATATTCAGCTTCACTTCAGCTTCAGAAAATGGTTGATTGCTTCTTTGATTTCCATGATACTGAAGAATTTCCAAGGAGAAGTATGTATCGTAGCTAGAGTAACTTGTATTTGGACAAGATATCCAATTAGAATCAGAGTAGTCCTTCATTGTTAGGTTGGCAGTGGCATGCAACAGGATACCTTGCCCAATGGTATGAGAGACATACCTAAAAACATGTTGAAGAGCCTGAACATGTGGAAGGCAAGGCTGGCTCATGAACTGACTTAGAGTTTTGACCGCATAGGGTAAGTTAGGTCTTGTGTGTGAAAGGAAGTTTAGTTTCCCAAACAACTCTCCTGTAGTGTTCAGGATCTAGCTTGAAAAAATTCCCCTTCATTTGAAAGTAGCTTCAAGTTAATAGGCAGTGGTGTTTTGGCTATTTTGAAAGTGTCCATGCTAAAATCTTGTAACAACTCTTTTTATAAACTTTCTCAGAGTCAAGACAATTCCTGAGCTCAAGTGTGTAACCTTAATTCCTAGAAAGTAGCTCAACAAGCTCAGGTCTTTAATGCTAAATACTAAGTGAAGATGTGTCTTAAAACTTGCTATCTCACATGCATCTAATTCTGTAACAACGTAACAATATCATCCACATACACAGCCACCATTGTTATGCGTTCTTCTGACCTTTTGATGAATAGGGAGTAGTCATTCTTGGATTTCTCATAGATGTACTCTAGAAGTGTAGTAGTTAGCTTTGCAAACCACTACATAGAGGCTTGTTTTAACCCATACAGTGACTTTTTTAATTTGTATATCATGTTCTCGAATGGGCAAGGCCTAGTAGTATCTTCATATACATTCTCTACAAGGTTATCATGTAAGAAAGCGTTGTTGACATCAAGTTGATATAACTTCCACTTGTTACTTATGGCTATGCATAATAAACATCTAATAGTGGCCATCTTAACTACTAAAGAAAATGTCTCCAAGTAATCAATGTTGTATTGTTGAGTAAAGCGTTTTGCAAATAACCTGGCTTTTAACCTTTTTACTGTGCCATGTACTTTGAGTTTGATCTTGTATACCCACTTGCCTCGTATTGCTCTTTTTTCCTTTGGAAGAGGTATAAGATCCCATGTGTTATTAGCAATTAGTGCAACTAATTGCGTTTTCATTGCATTAATTCGTCCTTCATGCTGAGAAGCTTTAAGATAGCTGACTGGTTCTGTTAAATGTGTTGCATTGTTGATTAATGCTTATGATTGAGTAGGGATTCTTAAACTGCACTAGATTACACCAATTATCAGTAATAATCTCTGCAAAATGAACGTAATTGTCTAAGTAGACTGGAGTTCTTCTTTGTTTCTCTAATCTTCTTTGCACATTACTATCATTATTATGTTGTGATGAAATGGAGGGATTTAAAGATGCTACATGATTATTTATGGGACTATTCTGAGTTGTGTGATCAAAGTTCAAATCCGTGTCATTGGAAGAGATCATGAAAGATTCACGAATGGTAAAAGTATTATCCATATCAAAGGATTTATGGTCAGAAAAATAAGACAGTGAGGCTTATCGACTTCTGTTTAATAGTGGAAAGGAAAGTGCTTCTCATAGAATTTAACTTCTCTTGAGATTACAATCTTGTTTGTCTCAAGATCATAAACTCTATTAGTCATCTAGTCTAGTGGGTACCCCATCATCACACAAGGAGAAGATTTAGGACTGAACTTTGACCTTCCAACCATAAAGGTTGACACATAGCATGATCATCCAAAAACTCTCAAATGATTAGTATTTGGCTTAGATCCATTCAACTTTTCATAAGGAGACAAAAGTTCACACTACTCAAAAGCATCCTATTAATGATATGTTTAGTAGCCAATAAACATTTCCCCCAAAACTTTAAAAGACCTTTTGATCGAAAAATAGTACCCTTGTTGTCTCCAAAAGGTGCCTATGTTTTCTTTCTACCACACCATTTTATTGTGGTATCTTAGAACATGATTTTGATGCTTGATATATTTCCTTCTATACAATTGTAACATTTCCCCTTCACACAACTCTTTTTCATTATTATATCTAATGCCTTGCACCTTATTGTTATATTGAGTCTCAACTAGGGTCAAGAATTATGTAACTATATAGACTGCTTCATTTTTCTTTTTCATCAAGTATGTCCATGTATTTCTTGAATGATCATCAATAATAGTGAGAAAATATGCACAACATTGATATATTATGGCATTATATGGCCCTCAAGTATTTACATGGATTAATTCAAAATATTTAGTATCACTAGTGGAAAAAACCAGATATACTACAAGCTATATGCTCCGGTTATTAATAAAACCGGAGTATAAGGATGATTCGGATTTTTGGTAGTAATAGCTACTCCGGTTCCCTTGAACCGGAGCATATAATGTATTAAAGGCTGCGGTTCTTGGACCGGAGCATATACCCATCAATTTAAAAACCTAGCATGCATATATACCGCAGTCAGCGCGCTGCTTTAATTTGCTTGTCTTCAAAAACCGCCCTTCTTCGACCCGTAACCGCCCTTCTTCGACATTACGTGCCATTCCACGCCCTTCTTCAGCAATTCTATTCCTCAATCGTGTTCGACGACAGTGAATTCGAACAACATTACACCGGCCATAACTAGCCTCGTTCTCTTGACGTTAAAGGTATGTTCTTTGAATTTTTGTTTAAGTTTATGCCTCTTTCTCTCTTTCAGGTTATGGGGATGGGAGTATTTTGACTTGGGTTTGTTGGATTTGTGTTCTTGCATTTTACTTTAGATCTTCGGGTAACAAAATATACATGAACATAAATGCATGTGATTAGGTGTAGAGATGGAGGGTAGGGATTAGGGATGTATATGTAATGAAATATAAGAACATCTCACATGGAATATATAGAGCTACTGTTAAAGCCATAATTTGCGCTGCATTTCTATTGTGTAGGATATTGTACTGTACGTCTAGGTAGTGTTCCTGGTTTTGGGGCATAGGCAAGGAAGGTCAGTCCTCTCTTTCTTTTGGATAATTAAAGATAAGGTCAGGAGGAAGAGGAAAAAAGTTGTACTGTATATAAATTAATGCAGTAGTCAAAAAGACTGTCTTTATAGTGTGCATGGTTGGCTTCTTTCTTTTAGTGCTTGCATAAGCTTCAATGTCCTTGTCTTCCTTAAATAAAACCTTTATAGATTAAAATATTAATGATGGTAATGAGAAATATCAAAAGAGATGACTCTTAACTTCATATGAAGGCCAAAAAATAGATGACACATGCTATTTTCCTTCAAATTTTGGCTAAAAACCAAATCAGCAAATCAAGGATATTACAGTTTTATAGTAATCTGTACATGAACAGCATTAAAGACATGAGCTACTAAAACACATTATATACTATATTGCATGCGTCCAATAGCTGTACTATTGAATAAAAAATGGATGTTTGGTTTTACGAAGTTCAAAGTACCGTGGTGTCAAATAATGTTTTAGAAGATTATTCTCATTATTGAAGCTTAAAATCTATAGGATTCACCATTATTTCTTTGGTACTATGGATGAAATTCGTAGCAAATGTTAGTTTACTTGGATGCAAGGAACCGTTTGCAATATCTGTGATTGGCCATGTATCCCAAGCTGCCCAAATAAGAACTGATCAATCAGTTCTTTCTTGGGTACGAAATTGCATAAGAAGAGCAGATTAAGGCTGCGGATTTGTGTGTGTAATAATTCACAATTTGGAACAGTTAAGGATGATGATAATTGAAGATTGTCCTCTACATCCTACAATAGATGATTCTCTGGAAATGGTTCCTTTCGTATGTAAATTAACATATAAAGTCAAGATATAATCTCAAAAGACGGGGTTAGCGATATGAACCAAGAGCATCTCATGTGATCATCTATATGATCCTATTCCTATATATCTTTTGATTTCGAGTCTCTCGCAGCTCTTTTAGCATTCGTGGTAGTGGCCAATCAACCATAGTTTGGACGTAGGATGGATCAACTTCTACCCCATTTTGTGAAATAACGTGGCCTAAGTATGCCACTAATAATAAAAATGTTCCTAGTAGTAAATTGCAATATTAATTTCAATACTCATTTCTAAATGCTCTTTATTCTCAAGGAACTCATTCAAGACTTACACATTAATTGTACTGTCTAGATTAATCAGAGGATGGAAAATGATCGTTCGTGGATGTATGGTAGCATTGAATCATCAGAATTTGTGGATGGGGTCTTGGAATTTTGTAGTAGTGCTATCGAGCATCAAACTAGGACAGGGGAAATTGGATTCTATTGCCCATGTGTCAAGTGTGGCAATGTATCAAAGGTCGATGGCATTGACATCCTTAGGGAGCATATACTTCGGCGTGGATTTAGGCCTCAATATCATGTTTGGGTTTGGCATGGTGAGGAGGGAGTTTACAAAGGAAACATTGTTCCTCATAATGTCTATGAAGAAGACGATGTTGCTCATGTGGTGGAGAATAATGAGTATGAGAATGAAGAGGAGGATATGAATGGGGACATAAATCGTGTTGATGAGATAATGGAAGGGGTTGAGGATGAGATAGGAAAACGTCCTCGTGTTTTTGATTTGTTGAAAGAAGCTTCTGAGAAGCCTCTCTACCCTGGATGTACAAAATTCACCAAACTGACAGCCGTGTTGACACTTTTCAATGTTAAGTCAAAGTTCAACTGGAGTGATACTAGTTTCACAAGTTTATTGGAAGTGTTAGGTGAGATGTTTCCTGATGGAAATGAACTTCCAAAATCGACATATTATGCCAAAAAGCTCATGTGCCCTTTCGGCTTAGAGTATCAGAAGATACATGCTTGTCCGAATGATTGTGTATTGTATCGAAAGGAACATGAGAGCTTAGAAGAGTATCCGCGTTGTGGGTTATCGCGTTATAAGCGTAAAGGGGCTCAAGGTGCTAAAGGTCCTCCAGCTAAGGTGTTATGGTATCTTCCAATAATTCCAAGATTCAAGCGCCTGTTTTCTCTAAAGAAAGATGCTATGAATTTGAGGTGGCATGCAGATAGGGTGAAGAAAGGTCATCTCCTCACACATCCAGCTGATTCTCCCGATTGGAAGACTATTAATAGGTTACATAAGACATTTGGGGATGAAGATCGTAATTTGAGGCTCGAACTGTGTACTGATGGAATGAACCCATTCGGGACTCTTAGTTCTCAACACAGTACATGGCCGGTACTCTTAGTTATCTATAATTTGCCTCCTTGGTTGTGTATGAAACGTAAGTACATTATGCTTTCTCTTCTAATCTCTGGTCCTAAACAACCGGGAAATGATATTGATGTATATCTTGCACCCCTCGTTGAGGATTTGAGAAAGATGTGGGATGAAGGGGTTTCTGTGTACGATGCACATGCTAATGATGTGTTCACATTGCGTGCAATGCTTTTATGCACCGTCAATGACTTCCCTGCATATGGTAACTTATCCGGGTATAAGAATAAAGGGAAGAAAGCATGCCCAATTTGTATCAATGACATGGAAGCTACGTGGATTCCTAAGTGCAAACATGTCTTCATGCTACATCGGAAGTTTCTACCACGTGATCACCCCTATCGTAAGAAAAAGAAGGCATTCGATGGAGAGGTTGAAGAGCATGTAGCTTGTCGACCATTAACCGGGTATGAGGTTTACGAACAGGTTAAGGGGGTTGAAACAGTTTTTGGTAAACCTGGACAAGGGGGTGAAGGGTTATGGAAGAAAAACTCAATATTTTGGAAGCTTCCATATTGGAGAGATCTACAGGTTAGACATTGCCTCGACGTTATGCACATAGAGAAAAATGTATGCGATGCAATACTCGGGACGCTAATGAACATTCCAGGTAAGACAAAGGATGTGAAGGCCGTGCGAGATTATTTAGAATGCAAGGGGCTTCGCCCAGAGTTATGGCCACGGGTTAAGGAGGTAAAGAAAAGAAATAGAGCAAAAGAAGGGGGTATTGTGAACAAGGGAAAGGGTAAGGAAAAGGTGGCAAGTCACAAGAAACATAACGTAGAAAAGATTTATTTACCACCGGCTTGTTACACATTGTCCAAAGAAGAGAAACGATTTTTTTGTGAGACTTTGTATGGTATTAAGGTTCCATCAGGGTACTCATCTAACATGAAAATATTTGTGTCCCTGAATGGTGAGTTGAAGTTGGGAAGCATGAAATCCCACGATTGTCATATCATGATGCAAGTGTTCCTACCAATTGCAATTCGGGGGATACTTCCAAAACATGTGAGATATACTATTACCGAACTGTGTTCGTTCTTCAACACAATATGTTGTAAAGTGCTTGATCCCTTTAAACTTGATGCCCTCCAAGCGGATGTGATTGAAACTTTATGCAAGTTTGAGATGTATTTCCCACCTTCGTTTTTTGACATTATGGTTCACCTAATTGTCCATCTCGTTCGTGAAATCAAGCTTTTAGGTCCCGTTTATTTGAGGTGGTGTTATCCTTTTGAAAGACATATGGGGGTTTTGCAAAACAAAGTGAGGAACCCGGCACAACCCGAGGGTAGTATGATTCAAGGCACTGTGAGCGATGAGATCGGTAATTTTATAGCTGAGTATATGGCCAGTGCAGAGCCTATTGGACTTCCTTCCTCTCGACATGAAGGGAGACTTCAGGGAAAGGGAACAATTGGTTCAAAATTAATCACACCTCCTAGAGAACAGCGCCTACAAGCACACTTGTATGTCTTACATCATGTTCCAGATGTCCATCCCTTTTTGAATGAACATTACGAGGAATTGCGTGTTAGAAATCCTTCTAAAGGGGATATATCTTTGATGCAGTTGCATAATAAGACATTTATTGATTGGTTTCACAATCGAGTTGTATGTGAACAACTCGAGGATGTGTCTGAAACTGTGAAGTGGTTAGCTTTTGGTCCTCGTGAAAATGTAAACAAATATGAGGGTTATGATGTCAATGGGTACACCTTCTGGACTGAGGGTCAAGATCAGAAGTCCTCTTTCTTGCAGAATAGTGGTGTTTCCGTTTTGGCGTCATCTACATTTTACGCGAGTGCCAAGGATCAATCACCGGTAGATGCCAAGTTGTTATACTATGGGAGAGTACAGGAAATATGGGAGCTTGACTACTCTAGTTTCACTGTTGGTCTTTTTAAATGCAAGTGGGTAGATAACAATCGACGATGTATTAAAAATGATGACCCTTGTGGATTTACTGTTGTTGACTTGAGTCGGTTGCATGATAGTGAAGAACCATTTATACTTGCCACACATGCTAAGCAAGTATTCTACATTGTAGACCCCAATGATAAAAATTGGTCTATTGTTATAGCGGGGAAAAGGAGTATCCTCGGTATAGGTGATGTTGATGATGAGGAAGAGTATGATGCTTTTGAAGACTCCCCACCATTTACTAATCCAAAATCCGGTGACGATGGAGATGATGACATAGGTTACATGCGTGTAGATCACACAGAAGGAATACATTTGAATTTTGATAAGTAATGTACTAGGTATGATAAACTTAAGTAGTTATTGTCAAAATTGACTTGATTTTAGACTTGTTGTGCCCACTTGTTTTAGACTTGTTTTTTTGTTGCGTTATTTATTTGGATATACAACTTATGATGTTGCGTTTCTTTCAGGTTTTTAGCAGTCAGCAATTATTGAAGTTGACGAACACCAAACTTGAGAACGGAGTTGAGTTCGGTGTCAAAGGTCTCAGTCTTGTTGAAAAAGGTCAAGTGTAAATATAAATTATAATCCTTTCATATTAATTGATGCATTAACATGAATTTTTGTTGTTACTCACACTGGGATTATATTTTGAATTTATGCTACAGTTTCTTTATTGTCACTTGCCCTGAGATCTACAGTACGATGAATCTGTTTAGGGATGGCAAACTTCCTGAGGAAGATGATGTTCAGGATGGGCATAGCCATGATGATAAAGAGTATGATGTAGAGATGGAGGAGGATAAAGGAGACTCCGAAGATAGGGCTTACGATGAGGTTTCATCTAGGTGGGAACAACATGAATTGATGGCAGACCAAGCCCCACCAATTGACTTAACCACAGAAGAACGTGGTATTATGGTGACACCTCAACAACCACAAGTTTCCCATCAAGTTTCCTCTACTAGTAAAGAGAGTTCTAAGAAGAGAAAAGGGAGAGGTCCTACGAAGAATCTTAAAGTGACAGAACCAATGCACCTTGAGTACAATAGCTTGGGTCAACCATGTGGAAAGTGGCGTAGACAGTATGGAACACAACTTGGCATTTGTATGCGCAAAATTTCCATCTTGTACTCATGGAGTGAGGTGCCAAAGGGTCTAAAGAAATCAATATGGGAAGATACAGTGGTAAGCAAGTACTTAATGTTAACCTACGCATTGTTGCTAGATTTGTTGAATTCAATTTTTGGTATAGCATAGTTAAATGCTAACTATCCAAATTTTCCTTTTTTGTAGAATTTATTTCATATTCAACCCAATCAAGGCAAGAAGGATATTTTCCTTTCAGCTGTTGCAGAGAGATTTAGAGATTTCAAGTCAAAGTTAGTGAGTGGATGGATTTCTAAGAAGAGAGATAGATCTCAGTCTTATAAGAAGATGAAGACAGGAATGGAAAATGAAGAAAGAGATCCGAGTAGTAAGGAAGCACCACAAGAAATGCCTTATGAAATATGGGGTCACATCACTAAGGATGAATGGGAAGCATTTGTTGCAAAAAAAACAACTCCGAAAGAAGTCGTAAGTCTAAGAAATAGCGTTTAAAATGGTATTTACTCACTTAAGCATTCATTAAATAAGCATTCAACTTTATTTGCTTTGATTTCTAATGATTTATTAGGAAAAGCGTAGTAAAGCTTCACAATGTTCGAGCCAAAAGAAGTTTTACCATCACATGGGTCGTAGAACATATGATGAGTCCCGAAAGGAGTGGATAGATACTGGGTTTTACCCTATTTCGAGCTCATCCTCATCGGCAATAACTAGTTCAATAGTTACAAATAAGGGAGATCGGGTTCTTGATTGGTATTGTTCGCTTCATGTTCGAGATTCAAGCGGTAGAAGAACCATTTCCGAGCCGGGAATAAAGAAGATAGCTGATGCAGTGGTGAGTTCACTAAAATTATGACATATATTAAAGACAATTTATTAGAATGTCAACTAAGCAATACCATATTTTATTTGAGCAGATGGGATGGAAGGCCAAAGAGGCTACAGGCGAGTTCACTCCTAAAGGCAATGTTGATGCCTTACACATGGTGTTAGGTAAAGACCATAACGGACGCGTGAAAGGAAAAGGAGGCTTGTGTTTAGGGGTGAAAAAGGCCTTTGGAACAGAGTGTGTTGCATCACAATCACGAACAAGCGTAATGACACCACAAGATTTGGAGGCCATTACATCTAAGATAGAAGAGCAAGTTATGGAGAAGATGAACAAAAAATTTGCAACCATCCTGGAGCGAATGTGACTACCCGTTGTTGACTTCTTGGATATAGATCATGGGGACAAATTAAGCCAACAAGACCCAGAAACTCCAGTCGAGAGAGTTGAAGACCAGTCGAGACCCCCTGCAGAACCACCAATGCCTATTATAGAGGTAATAATTTGAATATATTTAATAAGTTACCTTTAATTTTGGACTGATGTCTCCTTACGATGTTGGGTGGTTATGTCCACAACAGATCTGTGACACACAATGCATGACAAGCCAACCCGAGGTGAAGGAATACATAGAACAAAGTTTGATAAAATCAATCAAAGATGGGGATAAATTTATTTTGGCTCCGTATATTGAAGAGTATGTTTTAGTCCCAACTATGAGATATGTCTTTTGATATCATTATCTAAGTTATCATGTTTCTCTTTATTGACTTCAAATTCGTGTTTGTAGTAAACATTGGTTGCTCCTAGTCATATGTCCTTTGACTCACACAGTATATCAATTCGATTCTGTGTGTCTACAACCACCTCGACATTTACTTATCAAATCTTTGTTGACTAGGTATCTTCAAGTTGACATAATGCGTTTTAGTTTGATTATTAACTTTAATATATATCACATTGATATGACCTATATTTTTCTTGTCGAGTGTAGTGCAATGAAGAAATTACGCAGAAGTTTAGGATTACATTCAAGAGCTACATTTCCTAAATGGAAATTAGTGAAGGTACATGTTTTTCAAATTTAAATGTTTTGTAGTAGACTCATCTTTGAATTACCCTGATTTTGACATGAATATTCATTTCATTTCCACTTAGTGCGCACAACAACAAAACGGGGTAGATTGTGGCTATTATGTGATGAGATTTATGTATGATTTAGTCACCTCTGCCACAACAGTCGATGATGTAGAAAAGGTATATCTAATTCCTTTAGTAAACTTTATATAGTAAGCAATGTCGTCCTATGAAGTAAAGTCGATGTTTATGTACATGGAGGATGGGATTGTATGGCCGGCATCAATCGAACGATTGATGTGGTATGGAATTGTATTGTTGTTGTGTGTTGGTATGTTGAATTGTTGAATTGTATTTCACAGGTTTTTTGGATTAAAAATTGGGAAAATGTTCATTTTACAGGGGAAACTCTGCCGAAATTTTTTGAAAACTTTTATACTTTATGCCTCCATGCTTGTATAAATCATGCTAAGAATTGAACAAGAAGTAATAGAGGTTGGTAATCTAATTGCGTTATTATATGGTGGCTACATTTAGGTTTTCGTCAGATCAAGAGATGAGCCTTTCACCATTGACGAAATCAAAGAAATAAGAGACAAGTTTGCACGATTCCTTGCCCCTAACTGTATTTAGTATCAATTTTGCCTCCATTCCAACCACTTCGAGAGTACCAGATGTAAGCATTCTATTATGTCATTCTTTTGCTCATGTCTTCTGCACAAGCTTTATGTAATGAAATTGGTAAGCATATGTCATTCTTCTATAGACATTACATGCTGTAGACACAAACTCTAGAAACCATTCCTTGATGGCGCTGAGCATTTGACAGAGGATGTAGTATCTGTATTTCCAGCTGCTCATAGTCTTGAGCAGTATATTTTTGGGCTTTTAACTTCTTCAATTCATTCTTTTGGTGAGGTTTCTGAGACCTACTGTAAAAAACTTGGCGAATGTACGTACACATCATCATAAGATTAATTCACTATGAGCTGCTCATTGTATTGTATATTGTTCAAATAATAATATTAGCATTTTTTTTTTAAAAAAATATAAACTTTATGCTCCGGTCCACTGTAGACCGGAGCATAAAGTGGATTTTTTGCTCCGGTTAAAACCGGAGCGTAAAGTCTTTTAAATATGCTCCTGTTATATCTACTTCGGGTCAAAACCGGAGCATAAAGCCTTAAAAAGACCGGAGCATATGAGGTTTTTTCCACTAGTGTATCTCTATACATTCTTACATGAAATGGTAGTCTAGATTGGTTAGCTTTATGAAAAATCTAACAGATTATGCTAGATCTTGCCTTATTATCCAAATGTGGATTAGAGAAATGCATTTTATTAAATGGCATATGACCAAATTAAAGATGTCATAGCTTGATCACTTCTTCTTTATCTATTGAGATGATCTTATCTATTCGTTCATCATGCTGCCAAGACTTGTTGTGACTTCCCATGATTGCTGCAGTAATTTTATTAGGTTCTTCATGTTGCTTGCAAGTGGAATCTTCTCCAACAACATATAATCCAGAGGACAACTTACCAAGAACCAAGGATTGGTTCATTGCTAGATCCTAGATTAGACATTTGTCATGAGTGAAGACTATCTCACATTGCAAGTCCTTACATAGCATATAAGTGGAAATGAGGTTGAACTGAAGACCACGCACATGCAAGACATTTGTGATCCCCCGAAATTCTACAACTAGTTTTTTTATCTATTTATTTTTCTAAGTAATCTGTTAAATCTAAACTACCGAAATTCTATCCTACTTAAATTTTATAATACCCGAAACTCTATCTTACTATCTAAACCTAAGAATTTTACCTAAACCTAAACACTATAAAAAAAATCCTACCCCTTAATATATCCCCCTACCCGTGGAAACCCCCACAAAACTCAAATACTCAAAGTCAAAAAAAGAAAAAAACCCCCACATACTAACCTACCCGTGAAACCCCCACAAGAAGAACTCAAAAGAAAACTCCATCCCCACCGTGAGAGCTCCCCGCAGAAACCACAGCCACTACCGCCTACTGCTACCTCTCACTCCCACCCTTGTGCCTCCGCCAGCCGCCACAGCCGGCCCTCAGTCGGTTTACTCTCCTTCCTTCTTCTTCCCTCTCGTTTCTCTTTAGTTATGTAGGATGTGTTATGAAATTATGTAATTAGGTTTGTCTTTGATGGTTGGGTTGTGATTTATTGTTGTTAATTTATGATTTGATTGTTGTTTTGGGGTTGTAATTTTGATGGGTATGAATTCATGAAATTATATTGGTGTTTGTGATATGTTGCGTTGATTCGGAGAAGGTTGAAATATTGGGGTCTAATTTAATGAAATTTGTGAATTTGAGATTCATAATTGTATGAGTATATTGGGAATTAGGTTCATGGATTATTTTATGGACATGCTACTACTTAGTATATGGAGAGTTTAATTTAATGAAATCCATGAATGTGATATGATGTTGCTTATGGATATGCTATTGATATGCTACTACTTATAATATGGGGTACTTGCCAACATTTTGCTAATGATGATCATCATGATGTTAGGAGATGCTTTACGGTTGTTCTCATGAAAATGACACTGTGAATAGTAGAATATTGTATGTATGTAGTAGCCAATGTTTGCCTTAATTATCTCTAGCTATATTAAAATCCCTAAAATCTAATGCTGAAAACGTCATAGTATAACATAAACGAAGTATATTTGGTTTACAAATTTTTTATGATTAACTAGTTACTTGTCATCGTCGATGGTTATTTTATTTACAAGTTTTGAGAATTTATCAGTCAACATTCCAGAATTTGTTTATTTACTTAGCTCAACGATTAAGTGGGTACACTAATATATAACACAAATAATAATAGTGCATTGTTGACTTCAATATTGTATTGGATGTTAGTAGATTTGAATGAATTTCGTTTAAAATGCTAACTTGTGATTTTGGGAAGTAGTTGGAATGATTTTGAAGTCTTAGAAATTTTAGTATGGTTGTTGTAAATTTGATTGTTGGTATTGAGTTAGATTATATTATTTAGTGTAGGAGAATAATTTGAAAAAGGTCCTTAAAAAAAATAGATAAAGCGGATACTCGTGCATTTTACACCAGGTACGTACAAATTACGAAGAATGTTACCTTTAATTAGGAGCATGATTTAGGGTAAAATATAAACTTAGTATCATGTTTAGGGAACCCTTTGGATGAGATTGTTTGGTTATCCATTTAAAAGAATTCATGTTCTTTATATTATTGGCATGTTTTGGTGTTATTTGTGAGAAACCGTGATTTATTAATTGGTATTAATTGTTAATTAATCCATGAGGTTGCTTATTATTATTCCTTCATTACTGATAGTATGATTGGAGTAAAGGTGTATTCTATAAGTCTTAATGACGAGGTAGTTGACTTGGTTCAACAGTTTTATCAGTAGAGATTGAAATTAAAAAGTTAAAATTACAGTATAATAGAGATAGGTTGAATAACTCTAATGTTTGTATATGTGTGTTGTGGTGATTGTGCTTATTGAGTTTAAACAGTAAATCACTTAAAGAGAAAGAGGATAAGCAATAAAACTTTAGGCTAGTGCACGTCTAGAGTAGTGACAATCAGGGGTTGGAGTTCATGGGGTATTATACGTAGCTTTTGTTGGAGACCGTTTGATCTACGAGTCTCTCTTTTATAAAGTTTTAAACTTAAAATTTAGGTTAGTTGAGATCTTATCTAGCTATGGTAACGAAGTCGCGCCCATTTACCATCTGGATTTTTATACTGTATTTTGATGCTCTCTAACGGGAGTGCATGGGTTGTTTATATATTTGATGTCTTGATCAGGACATGGGGGAGACAGCCTAGTCTATTGTTTAATCCAAATCATTAATCAATTTATCATGTCAGTTGAGTAAAATGTTGCATGATACGTTCTTATATTTCTTATAGTTATTTAATTATCAGTTCAATTGTTGTACTTTGTAATTCGTATGTACTCAGCTTGCTGATTACGTGCCTTGTGTATTTTTGGTCATGGTTTTCGCCTATAAATGACACTGTAATGATCTAATACTTACATTTGTATTATTGGGGAGCAGATTATTAACAAGTATTTAAACAAGCATTCATGCATGGGCGGGTTGGAGAGAAACGTTATTTTAATTTAGATTTCGGAATAAATTATGTTAGGTTTGATTTGGTTTTAAACTGTTGGATTTGAATTAGAGGTAAATGTTATTTGGTACATTACAGTAAGGGCCATAGAGGTTCTAGTTTGTTACATCAGGATTTGATTTACGTTTAATGTTATTTCATAAGTCTTTTGGTTTTTCGCTGCAAAACTCTGTTTTATAGCCTTAATGTTTGAACATGTGGCGGTAGCACCCCGGTAGTTCCTAAAGGTTTGGGTTTCGTAAAAATGGGAATTATCGGGGTAATACAACATTTTCCAACACTATCTCAGTTTTGAACCTCGCAATTCCTACATACTCAACTTCTACATGTTTTCTATCAGCAATAGTTATTGACTTTGGCAACTTATCAAGCTCCTTGTATGACTCAAACATCTCCAAATTTGAACACATATGGTTTATAGCACCACTATCAAATATCCATTTAGAATTCGAGCAAATGACAAGACAAGTACCTACCATATGAGCTTTATGTTCTACAAAAGTGTTGTCAGATTACTAACTTTGAAGAAGTTTTATCAGATTGTTATACTGATCAACTAATATGTTGCTGATAGGAGAATTGGCTTCATGAAAGTCAATTGATTCTTGATTTTGAACTACAGCTGCAATCCTCTTGCCTTTGCCTTTATTTCCAAAATTAAAGGCATATCCATGTAGTTTATAACACCTCTCAATAGTATGTCCTGTGAACTAGCAATAACCACAGTAAAGAGAACCTAATCCTCTCTTTTCAGCACTTACAAACTTATGTGCAAATTTAGGTTGTTGCTCATAGTGCTTCCCTTGATTAACAGCAAAGAACATGGCTCTTTCTTCTTCTTCTTCATCAAGATGACATGTTTGTATTTATTTTTCTTCTTGAACCAATAGTTTGTATTGAAAAAAAATTAAAGTAAGGGTTGCATTATCAAGATGTTGGTTGTGCTGAATTTGTTGTTCAGCTTCATATGTAGTTGAACTAGCCTCTCTTCTTATTGTTGCTCGATAAATGTTTGATACATGTGCATCTAGGACTATTACGCATAGGCAGAGGACTCACTTGATTAATTTCATCCCAAATTTACTTGATTTGAGTAAAGAAATTAGTAATTGAAGTATTTGTTCCTTGCTTGAGCTCAGTTAAAGATTGTTGTGATGTGTATAGTTGAGGTCCTGATATTTGTGAGAAACGTTCTTTAAAATCATGCAAGATTTCTTTAGATGTTGTGAGAAACAACACACTCCTTGATATTGATGACTCCAAAGAACAAAGTATATATGAAATTACTATTGCATCACACCTTTTCCAAGTAAGGAAATTAGGATCAATTGTGTCTGGTTTAGGTATGCTGCCATCAATGAACACTAGCATATTATTTGTGGCTAATGCAATCATCATGCTTCTCTTTCATTCGCCATATGCTTATCTATTGAACTTCTCTAAAACTATAGAAAGAGCTAAAGAATTGATATAGAAAGTTGATGAACAATGAGAGGTCATTAAGACTATACGAGCCATTTTCAAATTGATTGATAAACAATATTAAGGTTGAACCTCAAAAAAAAATTTGATTAAATGAAAAATCAAATAAAATTAGTAAAGAAAACTGATCATAATCAGAAAAACTCTAATCAATCACCAAAATGAAAGAATAAAGTTGTGTGGATTATAGCAACGATCTCACAACGACTCTAATACCATGCTTGAGTTCAGGTTTCAGGCTTGAAGCTTGAGATTGAGCACAACATGTAGAAGAAGAAGGAAGATGTAATAGAGAAAAAGAGAAAGTAGTGGAAAACGTTCTTGTATTTCATTACCTTTGCTTGTCGTATATTACATGTATTTATATACATAAGAATGTAACTAATTTCCTTATTTTAAGGAAGGTTGTTAGAAACTAATAAATGGAGTAAAGCTTTATTCATTGTATGCTTTGCAAACAAAATATATTGCTCATCAATTACATTATCACTATGCATATAAACACATATGTATACGAAAAAGCCAAAAAAAGTTGTCGCACTAATAGCGGGGATGGAGAACATAGACTTAAAAACCATATAGTTTATGATTACAAGAACCTCGAACGGCTCAAATCCCTTTTAACAGTGACTAAGATCACCTCTTAGCACTTCTAAGCTAACTACTAAGAGCTATTAATTAATTTGAGTATATAGGTAGGGTCAATGTGGATGGGTGATAAGCGAATTTTTACATATTACTAAGCCCTTAATTCTCTTATATTCATCCTTAATTCATCCTCCATGGCACCATTCTTGCCTATTCCGCTTTATTTGAATAATACTAGTTGTTTTACTAGCTATAATGCATTTTTATGTCTTGATGCTACTTTGTAGAATTTGGTATAGCTCTTCTAGTGTTTTATCTCGTAGGTGCAACCTAGGATTCTTATTATGGAAAAGTACCTTAGAAAATATAAGAGTATTGAGATGGTTTCATACAAGAGTTAGATTCAAACAACCATATTTCTCCATCTACTCAATGTTTGAAGGTGATTCAAGTTGGAGGTGATTTGCTCCATTACTTTTCAATGAGTGGTCACAAGGCATGATCCAATGAGTAGAGAACGAAGGGGTTAGAATAGTTCTGTATGAAGCTATCCAATCCAGTCTAAGCTAGACAAGGACAAACCCATAAATGGAGTGACCACGCAAAAATCTAACATGACCGTTTCAAGGTTGTGTAAGTGGTCCTGTGATAACTTTAGACACGACTGTGTTTGTTGTTTTGGATTTGGGCTTTCAAGGATCTCTTTTATTTCCTTTCATGCCCTTTTCTCGTACTGCTTTTAAAATAGGGTTTTTAGAGGGAAAAAAAATAAGAGTTTTAGAGAAATTATAATTTTAACAATTTTTTTTTTTGGATTTTGATGTTATTAATCAATGATAATTGAAGCTTCATAGTAAACCTACACACGAGATAGGCTGGCACACGGGCTGCTCGAGCATGTCACACCATGTTGAACAAAAATTGGGCCTTCGTTGTGCCATGGAGAAGGAAAGTGGGGAAGATTCCAAAGCATGACACGAGTATATGAAAGGCCTAGGATTTTGACACGCAGGCGCAGCCTGGAATTCCCATTCAAACCCGATGACTAGTTGTCGGTTGGCTACAAGTCGTGTGGCTTTATTTTTCTCATTTTACTACATTAAATCATCTTCATTTAACACACATCTAACCCAATTTATCTTATAAATATATAATAAAAAAATTCTTAATTTTTCAAAGTGTAAATTTTTTGTGTATTTTTTGCACAAAAACTTGAGTTCGTGAAACATTTTTTGTGGAAAGTGGTGCAATGGATTGCAATTTAAAAATTTAAATTGGTTATATGCTCTAATTCATCTTTAGTTTTATCTATCGATTTAAATGTTGTTGCAAGTCCAAATGACCATGAATGCTTAACCGAAAGAGAAAACAAGCACACATTCCATCATCTAACATATTTTTTGACCCAGTATTTTGTAATGGGTTATTACACTTGATCCAGGCAGGCCCTTATGAGTAAATATTTTTCAAGAGAATAAACTTAGCACCAATAATTTGTCATACTAGTTCTTAGGGGTAAAAAGTGATGCATTGATTGATTATATTATTCCCAGAAACAGCGAGTTTCAAGGCGGTTGTCATTTTATACTTAGCATGTAAACATACAAGTCCTTGAAGATGCCTTTGTATACTTGATTGTGAAATGTCAACCCTTCATTAGTTCTTTCCCATCCATGCACGATTTGTTAGACCTACAATTCACTATTTGTCTGAAGTTCTTCATATTATTACGTTGGATAATATGTTAACGCAGGGTCTCAGGTAATCAACTGAGGAGTATGCCATGTATGTATAGTAACTTGAAAGAAGCAGGCAGTGCCTGAAGTCTGATATTAAGATGTGTTTTGGATTAATTGTATTGTATTTACAGAGGCATGATACATGCTTTATATACTAAACACCTTTCCTGATTTACATCCCTAATTTCTTTCTTATACAATAATCCCTAATTGCTATACTAATAGATACGGGTTTATTTCATTCTTTAACTTGCTTGATTTAGTTTGACAAACTTGATCTTATGCTTGATTCTTTTCCACACTCCCCGTCAAGTTGGATGATAACATCTACTATAACCAACTTGCACCATACACCAATGGTTAACCATTACTATTTTCTTTCTTTGAAAATTTGTTAGCAATAACCTTATAAATTCTTTTGGCAAAATGAAATCATAATAATAATAAAAAAAAAAACTATTTGCAAGAAGATACCTTACTCCATTTTCCTGCTTAATTTTAAATTTTTGGCGTTTATTTCATTAGAAAACTCAATTTAATTTCTCCCCTTTTTCGTTTTTGTCTTTTAATTTTTCTCCCCATCCTCCCTTCGTATGCTACTACTTCCCTCGGTTTTTTTGCTCTTGCCTCCATCTCTCCCACAAAATCTCAATCTACTCCAATTTCATATTCAAATTGTAATTGAAGTGCCTCCCATCTCAATTAAACCAAAGATGTATAACAGGATTCGTTAAACTTATTAGTAAATTCATGTCAGATCAGTTTCATTAGTGTAATTACAATCTTAAAATTAGGTTTTGTCCCCCAAATGTTTAAATCAAGCTAATTGACTTCAATTTCTCAACTACAAAAGAATAATGGCTTCAATCCAAAGTCTTTAGTGTAGCGCGTGGATTTTTGGGATTTTTTAGGAGATGACAAATATGCCACGAGTGATTAATTTGGGTAGAAAGCTAAGAAGTTTTTATTTTTAGGTAAAGCTGATCAAAGTTGAGTTAACCTGACCCAAAAAATATGTAGATTTGGGCTTAAATTTTGAGTATGATTTTTGGGCCCTATTCAATTCGATTCAAATTTTTGATAAAAAAATAGGTTTTAGAAAAAGGTTGTTTCTCTAAATTTTTTATAGTAAAATAGGTTTTAGAAAAAGGGAGGCATGTGGATTTAGTGGAGTCAACATCCAAAAAAGCCTTTAGAAAAAAGAATATATATTTGGTTTAATTTCATTCACCTATTTCTTATTTTAAAAAAAAAATTATTTCTCACATAAAATAATTTTAGAAAAAGGTTATTTCTCTAAATTGACCATTTTTTTTAACACATATGCCATATGCTAACCTTCACTATTATACAATAATGAAGTAGGTCAAGTTAGTTGAACAACATTAACTAAATCATGTAATATACAGAATATCGGTAGATCAATCCATCATTCACTCATAAAATTAGAATTAGTACAATAATATGAACGCCAAAACAAAAAAAAGGAATAGTGGTAAATGATTAAGTTCATCACTATAACACAGTAACTCTAACACACTATAATAATCATGGTAATAAACTAAGATTACACAACATTAATCACACGTTCTATACATGAAAAAGCTATAAAGAATAAGAAAAAAAAAAAAAAAAATATATATATATATATATATATATATATATATATATATATATATATATATATATATATATATATAATAATTCACCACCAAGGTTATCTCATGTCTGTGCTCCAAATGCCCTTAGATGATGAATTAGCAGTGACTCTTACCACTCTTTTCTTAGGCTGCTGGGGGAGTTGCTTCTTTTTCGTGACGATTTCTTGAATATTTTCTTTCTTCTTTAATAAGTCGACCTTAACTATGTGATGGTCCGACGTTCCCTTAGACGAGAAGACTGCGTATGATCCAGGCACGAATTTGTAGTCCAGTCCTGCAGATGCTAGTATGTAATCTAATCGAGTGCCATATTTACAGGTACCTTGTACACCTGATTACAGTTTAAATTTTTTACTGAGTGTAGGCATAGTATGCTTGACATGACTATGATGTGGATAAATTAAGGAAGGAGCTTTCATACTTTGGCCTTTGGCAATCATAACTACTGATTCACATTCCCCTGCAAACTCCTTAGCATCTGTGTATTGCTTGTCCTTCAAATACCTCATCACCTCCGTCTTCGGTGTAGGCTTTCCTATGTCTTCGTAGTACTATGCACCAAGTAACGAAACTTTTAACATAACGAAAATTGCCGCATTTGATGGGGAGTAATGTGTATACTTCAGGGTTAAAATTGCAAACTTTTCATATAATATGAGAAAATTCTAATTTATATAGACCTAATATAAATTTGACAATTTTTATCACGGTAAAAAAATAAAAAAGTGAAAGAACAAAAAAATTATTAAGATATCAAATATAGGTGGTATTATCTTAGGCATACATGGATTATCTCAGATATAAGTGGTATTATTTCAAGTATAGAAACAATGATCTCAAGCATAGAAATAACCATTTCAGATATAGAAGTGAAATTACGAAAATAACCTTGATATATGCACAATGATTTATAATGAGTATGAATTAGGAAAGTCTTCATATAATATGATGTCTCTCTTCAGACAAGTTTAATTTCACCTACTAGTGAATTATAGATACAGGTAGTGTATATATATATATATATATATATATATATATATATATATATATATATATATATATATATATATATATATATATAAAGGTGGTATATAGATAGTAGTCATAGTACTCTTTAATACCATACGTTGTAGGGAAATTACTTAGGACAATGTATGACATTCTTAGGAGACGCGAAAGATATAGTGTACATAGTAAAAAAAAAAATTACCTTAACAATGTCAGTCCATCTATCTTGTGAATAATCACATTCTTCTAAGGAATTGAGACCTCCAGCTAAAATATGTGGTTCATTGTTTGACTCAATTATGGCGTTAATCTGCTTCATTCTCCAATTTTCATCTAAATGATCAAGATGGGTGCAGTAAAAATTTATTTCTCCCACTTGAGGTACATCAATTGTTGTCTTTAGCACATTCCTGCATCCAAACACCATTAGTTAATATGATTTTCTCCACAGTATTTACATGCAACCTTGTCATTATTATTACATAAAAACTACTTACAGAGTTGCATGTCATGCATATATACAGAAATATAGATGAGATGCCGTTTGTCATGCACTGTATTGCTTATATCATGATATTAAAAATAGACATCGGGTCAATGGTCCCATTGTCAGACATAGATGAAGTAGGTGAACTGCAACAACAAAAATATTTTACTAACCACCAAATCCATGTAAGTCCAATGGATTCCCATGAGAAACTTTGTTAGGTATTCAATATATAGAAAATGATAGAGTTAATGATCAAGCAATGTAAATATATAAATCTAGTGTAGTCGAGAGGAAATTTAACTTCTTAATTAATAATTGGTTTCATCGAGTAGTAAGAAGCTCAATGTTAAAACCATCTATAGTTGCTTTACAAAATCATAATTAACAGCATGAGACATGACAGCTATAGAGCTATAGCAAGATACACCTCACCCAGCACAGAGTTTTTAAATCTTTTTTGAGTCTTGATTTGCTATTATTCACTATCTAGGGAAACTGAACTAGTAAAACCCTAACCGCAGCAAGTGGATGAGGTATACAAAAATAATTCCCATTAGATCCATTTAAATGGAATGGTCATATTAAAGACAGTTAACCAACCCGTTTATAAAATTTAAATGGAATGGTCATATTAAAGACAGTTAACCAACCCGTTTATAAAAGGATCTAATTAATTACGAGCTTAATTGGATTGGTTTCTTGAAGGGTCATGTTTTATTGGGTTTTTAATAGGTCAATTCGGGTAAATAATGAGTCAATAGTTTTCAAGGCTTTTAAACACTATCAAGTAATAAATGTCTTCCACTTACTTGTCAATGGTCCACTGCCAAAAATTAGAGATGATATAGGTAGACTATCACCCTCCATATATAAAATTATAAACTCTTTAGTTTAGCCCGACTTGACCCATTTGGCCCAACCCGACTCAGCCTGTTTCGTATATTCTTTGACCCGGCCCGGATCGGCCCTTTTTACATGTGACTCATCCCGGCTCTAACCTAACATAATGCACAAGTCTACTTGGGATAGATAAGTGGCATAATAAGTGCATTAGTCTAATAACGTGAACAAAGGATCTTGTATCCAAACAAAAATTATACCTTAATATAACAAAAGTTACCCCTAAACTTAACATATTTCAATCTTTATCAATTTTGAGGGGTAACTTTTGTTATATTAAGAGATAATTTTTGTTGGAATATATAACCTTATCGTATCTCACATTCATAAAGTGGAATCTAAATCTTGACTTGGAACAAAATTTATGCTTATTAATGAAGGAAATGGTGTATAACTACAAGAACAATTATGATACTTGCAGATCTGCTTTACAATAAGAAGTATATATTATATAAACAACTTACACGGTTTAAACTTCATAGAAAAGTAACTTCAGTTCGACATGCATTCCTCCAAACGAAGCACAACGCACATGGCTCATAGACCACATAATTTACTATGCAAAATCATGCGAGACCCACAAGATTGAAATGCAAATACGTTATTCAATGAGCCAACTCCCATAATTTTTATTTTTTACTATGAATGGACGATAGAATTTGGACTATAAGGAGTACGTACAGTGAAGATATATTTTTGCAATTTCTTTCTTACCCTTCTAGTAGAACAAATCTTCCCTTCCGCTCACTTCCTTTCTTCTACTCTGGCTCTCTATTTCTCTATTTCCTCCCTTCCCTCAATTCTTTTAACCAAACACATACTTAAACTACAAGACTATTGATGATACAATCTGTAAATTAATAGCAAATTATTCTTTTATCTAAGAAAACCCTTAATTGGAATATAAGTTGGTCCATTAGGACCTCAAGATAACCAAGGAATTTTCGTGAGAAAATTTCATTTTTATTACTATAAAATTCACCAACTAGCGGATTTCATAAATTAATTGACTTTATTACATTGTGACACCTGGAGTACTGCATGAAAAATATAATAAAAGTATTAAAATTTTATTTTAAAAATAGAAGAGAGTGATGAAGAAAATTTTGATTTTTTGTTCTTAGTAGTGAGATAAAAAAAATTAGTAACTTTTTTTTTATTTCGTATATAATAATATATTATAGATGAAGGAGAATGGGTGTAAAAATAGTGGTGAAGAAGGAGAATTTCGGAATTTCCATTGATGCTAATGCTCTTGCGAATGGCTAAACAAGAATGTACTCCCTCTGTCCAGAATTGTTTGTCCCATTCCCATAAAGTCACTTTTTTAACAAGCAACCAAATAGATAATGATATGTAAAATCGGTAATGATATGTACCTCAACTACCCCATACTCGTACAGTTGTTTCCTCACAATCATTTACCACCAGTAAAAATTTATTTTTGTTGGACAAGCTGGATATTATGTGAAAGTGGACCAAGTTCACCGGTCCTTAACACAAAATCAACTGATCCGTGACTCATAAAATATGTAAAATAGTGCGGACCAACTTATGCTAATTTGTAATTGATGACCCACATAACAGCGTACTGCGTACCCATCCATGTTTCAAAAAAGCTTGTAAAAATTGACTATTGGTTCATAATTAGCCACACTTTTTATTGCCCATCATTTAGAAAATACGATTTTTGGCTGAAATTTAAGAGAAGTTGGGTTTTTAGGGATTTAGCCTCAGATAACGCAGGAATGATTAGGTAGCTTTTTCCCCAAGTGGATGCTACTTTTGAGCTCGTTCTTGTTAGAATTGTGTACCTGCTTTTGTTAGACAGCACAAACTCTAGCCATCCACTGAGCACACTGACATGTCATTTTCTTTACTTCTTGTGTTTAGGTTTGATCCAAGTTGCACCAAAACATATACCAATACTTATATGATATTAGCATGTTTAAGCCGTGTTTATGAAAATGCAAGTTAGAATGTATGTTTATTCTTATAGTAATTGTTATGTGAAAATGATGCATGGACAAAACAAGACATAAATACACTTCATACTCTATTTCTTTATTTTTTGCTTTACTTCTAATTATAAAATTAAAGTTTAAAAAAATTTGATCACAACTTTTCATCACGTTATAGGAAACAATATATTCAAATTGATCTTATTGGATGCATTTCGATATATATTTTTGAAATATTAAATTTTCAACGTATTTGAATATAAAAGAGTTTTCACTCGTAATTCAAAAATTGTAAAAAATAAATCAAATAGGACAAAAAGATTAGGAAAAGATAGAGTTATTTTGACAAAAAAAATACTTACAACTCACTTAATAGGCCAATGAATTGGTCAATAAAATATACAACTCGCCACATAAAAATAAAAAAAAAATGTAAAGACCATAAGACTTTAGCTGGTGTCTTTGCACGACTTGTATTTTTTATCACATCATCTCTATTACACTCATCACTCACATTAATAAATGTATATGATGTTGATGTATTAATGAATCATGAAATAAGGATGAATTGTCGTGGTGAATGCGGAGTGTTACTTTTTCCATTAATATAATATTACTTCATACCATCAAAATTTAGATAGGCAATGCTTTATCAAATGATGACTAAAATAATGGAGTATCAATATAATTGTAAACACAAATAGAATAACTAACATTTTGAAATCCTACTCCCTTCAATTCATAACGACATAATGCAAGTTTATATGTAATTATATTATAATTCTACACATCTAAGCAATTTCTTGGAAGTAGTCTGTGCAAACTTTCTAAGAAACTTCACGCACAAGTTTTTAATGAAATTATCCTTTCAAGAGATGCCAAAGATTAGGTACCCCTTTTTCCAAAAAAGTACTAGAAGCTTTATAGCTTGTTTCCTTTGAATATATTATGACGATAACGCCAACTCCTTCAAATGTACTGTGTGTCTGTGTGCAGATATGCTAGACATTACCAACAAGTTTTCTGCTACAGCTGGTGATGACATTGACACTTTTTGCTTGTTTTGTTTTGGGCGAATTTTAACTTTTTTAAGATAAATTGAAAATATTTAGAAGACAACCCAAAAGTTAAAAAAATCTAAAAGAATAAGGTAATAAAATTGTATTAACGTTAACTTGCTTTTAGATAACCAATTTAATTCAATCCCTAAGATTCTATTGATACTCTGTAATGGTTATCATACGATGGAGTAAATTATTACTAATATATTCTCGATCTCTTTTATTCAAGCACAACATCTTTTAAGAGTATCTAGATTATTTATAAATTGATCTTATTAAATGATATTCCATCAATTCCTAATTTTTTGCCTTATTTTAACTTTTTACGTTATTTAAAACACGACTTAACATGATTCACCATTAAAAGTAAGGCCAAAATAAAGAATATTAGACGCTTTATAATATATATATATATATATATATATATATATATATATATATGACTAATTACCAGGATTTCAAAGGTAAAAGTACAGTCATTACCAAATATCAGTGGCTAGAGTACCATGGCGAATCACGAAACCACATCAACCCAGAGATATAAACAGAGGAAAAAACAACAATAAATGAACACAAAAACAAACAAAACAATCTGCACATAAAACAGAGAATTTCAACAAAATAAAAACAAAAAATTCACTCCAAGCTAAAACAAAAACCCAAGTAAAGATGAAATCCAAACCTGAAATCAGAATCATCAAAAATCTTCTGAACTTTCCATTTTTTGATAGGCCACTTAGAAAGCACAGCATTGCCATACTCAGGCGCCCAGCTCTCAGCAAACACATAGTTCATCCCCAACGCAGCCGCCAAATCGGACAACGGCTTCATTTCGAGCTCCTCGTCGGCTTTAACATCTTGAAGTGCAAGTATATCAGCGTCGAGTTCTCTCAACACATCAACTATGGCTCGGTTACTCCGAAGAAAACTCTCCCCTGCGTCGTTGTTGTTATCGTTCACCCACACATTCCTCTCTGACGATAAGCATCTCGTTGGGGCCTTCCCTTCATCGAGAAACCCGATTCTTCGGCTTCTCCCAAGGGATATCTCGTTATCCGGCAGGTTGATGGATACCCTTAACCTTGACTTGGCGAACTTTTGCTGTTTCGTAGAGTGATCATTAGCGTTGTTTGTCTTTGAGTTGAGTAGGTTTGGATGTAAGGGAGAAGACTGCTTGAGGATTCCCTTGGGACGGTCATTGAATGATTTCGCCTTCATATTATGGTTGACCCCTTTTCGGAAAGCGGGTAGTTCGTCGGGTTTGGATTCTGGTACCACTGCAGGTGCCATGGAGAAGAGGGCAGCATTGAATGTAGCAATACGGATGGGTGTTTGGACCCCGCCATTACTACTTATTTGAGTAGTGTTGGGGTATACGGCCGCGTGGTTTGGGTTTAGTGGTTTCAGTTGGATGTGGTCATTATTATTATCAAATAGCGGGGAATTCGAGGCCGGTTCCAAGAATCTTTTAATGACGATTTTGGGGTTGGAGTTACGGCGGGAGGACCACCGGAGGCGGTGACAAAAGAGGCGGAGGTTTTTGTTGAGGAGTTTTAGCATATTTCTAGAATCTAGAGTGGTGAGGTGAGGTGAGGTGGTAGAGGTTTCGGAAATGTAGGGGTGTATGATTGCGGGACAGAAGGAGAGGGAAAGGGCGAGTTGGGTGGTGTGGTGTGGACTGTGGAGCATAAAAGTTGGAGCCAACGAGTTGAGTTTTAAGTGTCGTGTGCTTAAAAAGTACACATACATTAATATATATAAATATATATATATATATATATAATATTAAAAAAAAAAAAGTAATGAGAAAATGATATGATCTTGACTTTTTGACTAATGACTGTTTCACATTTTTACTTTTCATCACTACCTCCCTCACCAGATTACTAGGTGAGTAGGTGATGATGTATTTGATAAATATGATTATCAATCAATGCAAAGTATATATTTGAGTAGGAAGTATTCTAGTCGCTTCATATTTTTATTTATAGAGTTAAAATTTAATTATAGATTCTTATCATGTTAAGTGAGATATTGTTTGATGCATTTAAATGTGAATTTTTTTAATATTAAATTTTCATAATTTTTGCCTCACGAATTTAAAAATAAAAACGTTTAAAATTGTATTTTAAAAACCACAAAAAATCAAATGACTCAATCTTTGGTGGCTAAGAAAATATTATTTCTCTGTCCCTCGAAAATTATGAAAACTTGATATTCTAAAAATTTACATTGAGATACATCCAATAATATCACAATTGAATATATTATTTCTTATAACATGATAAATATTTGTGGTCAAAATTTTTAAACTTTAACTCTAAAAATAGAAATTGGCCAATTTTGAAGGGACAGAGTATATATATACGGTCCACATTGTGAATACTTGATGTTAAGGGTTGTTTAGTTTCTTTTTTCTTATCATTTTATATATATAAGAAAAAATTAAAAAAAAAAGTATTGTTGACAAATGGTCCACTATGAAACTAGTTACTCTTTTTTCAACTAGTCTCGTGTTGTCAATTTGTGTCAAGTTAAATAATTATTTATTGTTATCATAATAGGATTTGGATTCATCAACATGTTTTACTCTGTCAAATTTCTTTCTACAATAGTGAAATATAGGAATGAAAATTAAGAAAAGAAATAACAATTGAAGAAACAAATCTATATTAAAGATATGGTAAATATATATTTAACTTTGATCTTATATATCATTCTCTAAAAATAAGGAATGATATATGATTTGTGTAATTAAAAAATAGTATATTGTTTTCATTTATGTCCATTTTTTTTTTTTTCGGCTACGGATCTCCATCTTCTTGTCCATAACTTATAAAGAAATCACTCTATATACGAAGTATATGTCTATTGTTGTATAAGTTAAAAGTACATCCAAAAAGCCATAAGTTACGTTTTAGTTCTTTGATATTCTCTAGCATAGGGTAATTTTGACTGACGTGTCCACACCAATAATATCAAATTAGTAAGTATAATCCATGAACCAAGAGTTCATGATCACAAAAATCAAATCGTTGAATTTCTTATAACATAAAGGGTGTGGCATCTAATAACAAATACAACATAATGAGCATCTTGTTGTTAGCTTTCTAACATAGGGTAATTTTATCTTGACCTATATAATGGGTCGGATAAGGGTCGGGATGGGTTATATGCAAATCGCTTGATCGAGCCGGACCAAAAAAGATGTAAAATAGGTCAGTTCAGGCCAGACCAAAAAAAATAAAAATGGACCAAGTCGGGTTAGCCCTATCCAAATAGAGTATAGTTTATCTATGGATGGTGACAGTCTATCTGTATCATCTCCAATCTTGGATAGTAAACCATCGACAAGAAAGTGTGAAATATTTATTACCTAGATAGTGTTTAAAAGCCTTGAAAACTATTGACCCGACTTGACCCTTTAAAAACCCAATTAAACATGACCCTTTTAAAAAAAATCCAATTAAACTCATAATTGATTAGATCCTTTTATAAATGGGGTCGGCTAAGGACCTTTAATGGAGTCACTCCCATTTGATCAAATCTAATTTTATATATCTTTTACCATCTTGACTTGTATCCCATTGTCAATTTTTACTAGTTACAACTTGGTTCAGCCTAATTCTCAATCTTCATAATCATTTTAATGTATTAAACTCTCAATATTCTAAATACACCATTTTTCCAAAAAATACAAGCCAATTTAGATCATGAATTACCTACAACTTTTGTTATAATAATATTCTCTTATACATAAAGCTGTCAAAATCTAATCGGACCCAATAAACTATTCGAGACCGACTTGGACAAACCTGATTATGATCCAACAAGTGAGACTCGTAAATCGACCTAACTTGACCTAAAGTGAACCCGAAATTGATTTGACCCAATATTTAAAGATCCGAACCCGATTTATGTCCGACCTGTTACTGACCCGACTCGAAGACAATCCAAAATCGATTGAACCTGATAAATAGCATATATGAACTGACTCATAGCAACTGGTGGCCCAATTTCAATTGACATATCAATAAACTGAATATATGCAGTAATGTAGATGATTGATATATAATGATACATTGATACACTAAAGATATACATCATATACTCGTTTAATACAATAATACACATTTACTAACCATTACCTCATAAATATTTAGTTTTGCAATGACTTATTGACATCATCATTGTCTAATTTATAGCTTAATCATCGTATAAAAACAAGTTATCGCATAAGCTAACCCAAAATTACCCGATATGACCCCGAGACAAATACAACAAAATATTCAAATATTAAGTCATAAATTGATATTAACATATTATTAATGACCCGATGCAAACCAAATAAAACCCAACCTAGATTTCAACCAAAATCGAGACGGCCCATGAACATGATTGACTTGACATGAAATCTTTCTGAATTCAAAATCGCACGTTATATACTTATAACCTGTCTAGGAAGCAACTCGGATGGACCTGAACCAACCTCAACCCAAATCGAATACAACTTTACCCGAACTCGAACCAAATCCGAACAAGCAAATAACCACCTTACAAGATAATGACCTGACCTGACTTAACCCGATGGCTAAATTACCCAATTTAACCCGAATAGATAAGCACTGACTCGCATGGTCAACCCAAAACTGACTTTTGAACCCAAGTAGACACCCCTGCAATATATCTTTAATATCTATAATTTCCATATTATGATCATTTTCAATTTTAATCAAACTCATTCCCCCTTACCCACCAAATAGAGACCATTTCTTTGAACACGTCATATTGTAACAACAAAAAATTTACCTTTTTTGTGACCTTTAGCATTTCACATATAATTTAACTAGTTATAAAATATTTTGGTCATATGGGATAACTGTAATTTTTTTTATACTAGCATTGATAATAAGTTCAATTCATCATATTGTGACAACAAAAAATTATCTTTATTGTGACCTTTAGCATTTCACAGATAATTGACTAACATCAAAGTATAAGTTCAATTCATCATATTTGTAGTAATCTTTTGAATAGACATAGCCCACTAGCATTGATTATCAATGTAACACCATCAATTTTTCATTCTATGGTTGTGAGGTAAAGTATCGGGCAACAAAAAAGTAAGTTCCATAGATAGAATTTGGCATGCTTTAGGGTTATTTTTACTACCGGTTCATACCATCAAACAATATGTTTAGTTATTTGGATTAGCTCTAAGAGTGCAAAGCTTAAATAACCAAAAGAAAAATGAGCAATGATTGTGGTTAGACGTGTTCAAATGGGTGGAGCCTCATTAAGGGATCTTGACCGGCCTATTTTTAAAAAGGTCTAAATTAATTAGTTATGGACTTAATAGATTATTATTTTAAAAGATCATGCTTTATTGGGTCTTTAATAGGTCAAGTCAAGTTAATAATACGTCAATAGTTTCCAAGACTTTTAAACATTAGCAGTAAACTGTTCAAATGGGAGGGCCTCATTGAGGGCCCTTGATCGGCTTGTTTGTAAAAGGGCCTAATCAATAATGGACCTAATTGGCAGGTCTCTTAAAGGGTCATGTTTTATTGGGTCTTTAGTGGGTCAAGTCGGATCAATAATGGGCTTATAGTATCCAAGACTTTTAAATACTATCAGGTAATGAATTATTTACACTTACTTGCCGATGATCCATTATCAAAGATTGGAGGTGATACATGTAAACTATCCCTCTCTATAGATAAAAACTATACTCTCTTTAGACGACCCGACTTGGCCTGTTGTGTATCTCCTTTGGCCTGGCCTGGCCTGACTTGTTTTGATCTTCTTTGACTCGACCCAACTCGCCCCGTTTTGCTTGTGACCCATCCCGACCCTAACCCGACCCAATGCACAAGTCTAATTAGCAGGTAGCGAATGATTTCCACTTACTTGTCAATGATCCACTACTAAAGATTGGAGGTGATAAAGACAAACTATCACCCTCTATAGATAAAACTATACTCTCTTCTAACGGCTCAACCCGACTCGACATGTTTTGTATCTTATTTGGCCCGACCCGACTCGGCCTGTTTTGTATCTTCTTTGACCCAACACTGCCTGTTATGCATGTAACCCATCTTGGCCCTAACCCGTCTTAATGCATAGGTGTAATTGGGGTAATAAAACAATTTATAATGATTTTTCGGCGAGTATTCAAAATCTAATTGTGGACGGCTGAGATGATAATATGTTCAGTTGTTTCTTTAGTTTCTCATATATTGTGGAAGGAGGGAGAAAGATTACATAAGAAAGAAAAATGCTAACTTGCTAGAGCAAGATTCTCTTTTTTTTTTTTTTTTTTTTACTTTTCAATCCTCCTTTTAACACATTATTTTCTCTTTTATCCATATTCCTTCCTCATTTCTATCCTCTTTCTTTTAATTTTTCCATATCGATAATTATCTATTACAATACTATACTTTCTCTTCACATTTTTTTATTTTCAGAAAATTTTTTTATTGAACCAATAGAGGGTATCCTATTTCACATAATATTTTCCCTCCCTAACCCTATTCCTCTTTAGGGCATGCTTGGGATCAGGGTAATGTATTACTATGGTAATAAAAGTCAAAATTAAAAATATGGATGTGAATCTAAGAAGAAATAAAAAAGTGATAATGTATTTGCAAGTTGATTAAATATTAATGGTTTAGTGGGAGGTAAAAGAAAATGAACTATTACCCTCATTTTGGGGATAATAGTCACTCACCCTTCCTCTAGTGTAACTATTTCCCCCAAAATAAGTATAATAGTTCATATTTATTTACTTCTCAACACACCATCACTATATAATTTCACCACGACTCTCTCATTTTTCCTTGTATTCATATTTATTTTCTTATATTTGACTTTTGTTACCCTAGTAATATATTACTCTCATCCCAAACATGCCATTAAGAGAGAAGCCTTGCTTTATTTTTAACATCAACGAAGATCCTTTATTACTCCATAAAGTCATCCATGAAGCTAATTCCTTATAAATATTCATGAATAACTACCTTAAAAGAAAGATAGAACAAGTCCAAGGATGGCTTAATTATGGAAAGCTAGCTAGTAGCTACATATTGTGATGAAACAATAGTAAAATAGAAAAAAGACATCTGCACCTTAATCCATACAACAACTAGATGATAAAAATGCGCACCTAAAAGTATTTGTTATTCGCCTGATACGCCAAGTCACCAAAAATCCGGCGTGCCCAACTCCACTATTTTTTTTAATTACCAATGGATTGGATTATTGGTGCCTATCGTGGCACATTTATTTATAAGCATTCAATTCCTTCTCCGTTATCACCTCTCTAAAATTATGATCTTATATAGAGTACTCAATTTTCAATATGAATCGTGAACTTGATTGTACCGACCAAATTTGTTTTAACTCGAACTGTTTTACAACCCGAAAGGTGTAACTCCTAACCCAAACCGACCTGATCCAAATCCAACCTAGAAACCGATTTAACCCGAAATACAATCTGAACCCGACCGGCTCCAACCCAAATATAACTTGATTTTAAAATAACCCGACCCGTTAACAACTCAAGCTGATTGTAAACCGAATAGTAATAACCTGAACCCAATTCAACCTGACAATGCAAGAAACCGATAAAGCCTAATTGATAGTGAACCTTAACCCAATTTAAGACAACATATTCAAAATTAACTTGTTAGAAATCCAATAATAGAGTTATCATACTCAAATCACATTTTTTGCAAATTATTAGGTTTCTTAACAAACAACCTATTATTTTGCAAAATTACAACTTAGAAACATTAATTACTTATAACTATTAACTATGAATGTTAAAAGATAAAGAATAATATTTTTACTATAGGTTCGTAGTTTATGATGAGTTTGACCACAAAATCCAATTATTACATACATAAAAAATGTTTATGAGAATTGTCGGTGAGAAAATATATTAAAGTAGACATATTTTGGACATCTATATCATTATGAAAGTTTGAATATCAAGTTGTTAAGTGTTAATGTTATATATACTAATTTGTTCTTTTTTTACATCCCAATTAATTTATTCATTGATAGGAATAGCAATATACTAGTAACTAAGAAAGTAATTACCAATCTTTCTATATTAAGCAAAGCAACTAGCAAACAAGAAACTAGGTCATAATCCTAATCCACTTAATTACACTTTTAATGGGGGTAAGCAATTGAGTCAATTCACCTTAACCTTCTTGAACCGAAAAGTTCAGAATGTGAGCAAGACAACGTACATGGAAAATTCACCGCCATTCAACATCTTCAAACTGGGCTCACCCTTCAAGTATTCAATGCGTTTGGTGCTGGGTGTAGATTATCAAGAGAACGGGAAGAGATTTTAACAAGAAAATAGAAAGTCTTAAGGCATTATATAATTCATACCTTTATATTGTACCCGGTATGTCTCTTCTCTATCACCTCAAAACAAATAATATGTTTTTGAATAAACCACTCATCATCTATCCAATGAACATAGAAAAAGTTCACCAAAAATTAGAAGTCCATGTATCAAACAACTCCTACACTTATATATAATAGGCAGTTTGAGTATGGCGTGTAAGGGTGTTCCTACGGACACGTTTAAATGCAGGTTGTAGGGAAACTTGAGTAATATGTTAAAAGTTTTGGCTTTCACCATGGATAAACAGCAATTCATTGGCAATAACAAAGTTTGCAAGTTTATCATTCTATCTATATTGTACATAAAAGGCATACCTCCTCCAGGCATATTGTTCATGAATCCATCAAGTTGAGTTTGGCTTGATGATTCTCTTCCGATTCGATGCTTCAAGATCAATTCCAATATATAAGTTGTGAGTAGTTTCTTCCCCATTTGCTTGCAAACAAAGCAATAGCATATGAACTTCTTCCCTTTCAAAAAAGTGTCTGTGATTGGAACTTTATCAAAGTATGGCCATACACAAGAAGGTTTCTTTATACATTGAGATCTCTCGGATGCAGCAGCTCCATCACCACCAGCGTTATCAACAAAAATTGTATATTAATATTCATACAATAATTTAATGGAAACTAAAACTATATTTCATATAAATTAAACTAAAATTCATATAAACTAAACTAATATTCATATAACCTAAACTATAGTCAAATAAACTAACATTCATTGATTCATATAAACTAATTATATTCAACTAATTAATTAAACTAATATTCATATAAACTAAACTATATCTAACTAAACTAATATTCACTAATTCATATAAACTAAAATATATTTAAATAAACTAATATTCATATAAACTAAACTATATTCAACTAAATTAACATTTATTCATTAATTTAAACTAAATTATATTTAAATAAACTAAAAATCATATAAACTAAACTATATTAAACTAAACTAACATTTATTTATTCAATAAGCTAAACTATATTCCAATAAACTAAATTTTACAAAATTTGAAGTTTAGAACTTACCTTGACCATCAATAAGAGGTCTCCTCCCCGAAGTTGGTGTTGAGGAAGTTGAGTGCTCGGAGTAGGAATGCCAAAAATATGTTGCTCCAACTGTTGAGTAAAAGTATCAATATTCGTTTCATGTGACTGAAACGAATCTTCGAACGAGTTTCCAATATTACTAGCTCTTCCCCTTAAAGCCCCTTATTTTGGAGTAATGAAATTTCTAAGAATTTATTGATGCTAATAAAACAAATAGAACTAATTAAGAAAACCATTTAAGATTAAGAGAGTATGAATAAGATTAGTACACTATATTTGAGAGTAATTTAGAGACTGAGAGAATGAGAAATTGAGTGAGGTGAGTGAGAATTGGAATAGGAGGGTTTATACCGAGGGTGAAGCAACAACTAGTTCAACGACCATATTAATGGCTAGTTTAGTCGGGCTGAGCCAACGGGCTGAACCGAGCTCGTTTAGGGCTGAATTGTTTTTTTTGTCCGAAATGAATCGGGTCAGGTTTGGGAAATCCAGATTCGTGATCGACCCACTAAACTTATGGGCCGATTCGAATCCAGGTTGGGCTTGCTAGGGGCCAAAATGATCGGGCTGAAACATGGCTTAGGCCAGCCCAACCCACTTTCCATCTCTAATAGAAAGTTCTATACTCTGAACAAAGTTAGACACTTTCCCCAAATGATGATGAATATGATATTGTTGAGTATTTTGGATTCAAGATTGTTCAATTTTAAAGGAGGAGGTGGAGTGGTTCATGTCACCAGAGGTTCATAGAGTGTCTTGAAGGGTGTCAAGTGTGGTACTTTGTATCTCCTAGAAGTTGCCACACTAACAGATTTTGCATCACTTGAGGTTCCTTAGAAGAACATGTCTCAACTATGGCACATATATGCATCTGGGTCATATGAGTGAACATGGGATACAGGTTCTAGCTACGAATGATCTTCTTTATGGTCACAAGATCAAAGATCTTGAGTTTTTTGAGCATTGTGTGTCTAGGAAGCTGCAAGTTTCCAAAGACAAACCATAAGACAAAGGGGACTCTTGATTATATCCATAGAGACTGTTGGGGTCCTTCACATGTTTAATCTTTAGGAGGTCATAGGCATTTTGTGTCCATGATTGATGATTACACAAGGATGACTTTAGTGTTCATAATGAAGCACAAAAGTGAAGCTTACAAGAATTTCAATTAGTGGAAGGCGTTGGTGGAGAATCAAGTAAGGATGAAGGTCAAGAGGCTAAGAACAAACAATGGTTTAGAATTTTGCTAATCTGAGTTCGACGAGTTTTGCAAGACTAAAAGGAATGATAGGCATCACACAATTAGAGATACACCATAGTAGAATGGTGGCAAAACAAATGAATCAAACCCTCCTAGAGAGAGCAAGGTACATGCTCTCTAATGCTGGATTAAGGAGACAGTTTTAGGGGAAAAGCAATGGCAACTGCTTTCTTTCGATAAACCATGGACACCGTGCAGGTTACCTCAAAACCCTTGTTGAGTTCTGATCTAGGAAGCATGCAAACTACTCTAGTTTGAGAGTCTTGGCTATACAATCTACGATCATGTAAGTGAGGGTAAACTTGAACCAAGAGAAATAAAGAGAGTGTTTTTAGGGTATAGAGATAGAGTTAAAGGATATATAATTTGGTAACCATTAGAAAATATAGTTATACTCAACAGGCCTATGGTGTTTGATGAGAATTTTATGGTTAATCTAACTGCCAGGCCATTGATGTATTAGTTAATAGAAAAGTTGATAATCAAATGGAGCAACTAGTAATTCTAAATACGAGTGAAGTCCATCATAATGAGGATAAATACGCTCCATAAGAGACGAGACTATCATCAGAAGTTGCTAATCATCATAGCCTGGCTCTAGAAGAGCAAGAAAGTTCAATTTTATGAGATATGGTAGCTTACGTTTTGCAAGTGGTAGAGAAAGTGGATCTTATGAATTAGCAATGACTTGTATAGACTAAGCTCAATAGCTTGCAGCAATGATAGACGAAATGGAGCCACTTTAGAGCAATCAATCTTGGGACTTGGTTGTACAACTCATGGATAAGAAAATTATTACTTTCAAATATGAAATTAGTTTGTTATTGATTGTTGATTGTGCAAGGAGGACTGGGGGGAACTTTTACCCTTAATTTGGGGATAATAGTTATTATGTCACCGTTACATCAAGGCCTACTTGTTAATATAACATGCTTTTAACGTTGTTAATACCTCTTCTCTTTGACCCTAACCTAAACTAAGTACCACGTATTTATTATAATTTGTTTTCAACATTATCTTATGTCGAATTCAAGGAGAAAATATTATAGATAAAAATTTTTTGTTAAAAAAAAGGCAAAGAGAGAATACTAGTTGATATATATTAAAAGAAGAATTTCATGTGTATTTTCAAGCGTATAACTTTCAAATTAGCACATCCGTGATCTTAGTTACCTTCTTGGAAAAAAAAAGAGGCCGGGTACGTAAATTGGCCAACCTCTTCATAGTAAAAGATTTTCTAAGCAAATGAACGATTCAAATTTTAATTTTTTAATTCCATTATCTGCTTTCGTTGACTAATGGGTCATTCCTTAGAATCCTTGCGCAAGCAACTACGTAATCATCGGCATAACATAAATATAATCACTGCCTATTAAACTTACTAAATATATATAATCTTCAGCTTGTAAATACTCACTATGCAGACTAGTCAACCAAAGGAGATGCAACCTCTGATGGAGGATGAGAGTACAATTAAGCAAGCCATGCAATTGACAACCGCCATTGCTTTGCCTATGGCATTGAAGGCTGCCATGGATCTCGGACTCCTCGAGATCATGGAGAAAGCTGGACCTGGTGCTTGTCTTTCTCCTTCAGAGATTGCTGCTCGTATTGCTCCTAATACGAGCAATCACTCCCGAACATCTCAGATGATGGATCGTCTCCTTCGCCTCCTTAGCTCTTACTCTGTTGTGTATTGTACTGTAGCTGATTATGATACGCACAACGAAAATGATGGTCAAGTCCGGAGGCTATACACATTAGCTCCTCTATCACGTTACTTCCTTCAAACCCAGAATAACCAAGGTTCTTTAGCACCGATGTTCGGTATGATCCACGACAGGTTCATGACAAATGTTTGGTAATTCACACGACGTACTTCGATTTTTTTCCCCAATGATACCTGAATTTAATACATTTAGAAGCAACTAATTTGAAACCCATGCATAAGATAAGTACGATGCATTTGTTTGCCCAGATTGATGAATCATGAAGGTAGTCACTCCATTGATCACCATGTGAGGATTTGCTTGGCTAGATTCATAATTATAGAATGTTGACAACTGAAGTTGCAGAGCTTCAACTTTGTTGATAACACAGGTACCATATGAAAGACGCAATTCTTGAAGGCGACGTTCCACTTATCAAAGCATGTGGCAAGGATCCCAAAGAGGCTATTGAAAAAGATAAAAACTTTGCTCCATTATTCTTTCAAGCCTTGAGGGAGTTCAACCTCTTGTTTATAAACAAAGTTTTGAACGAATACAAGGGTTTCGAAGGCCTGAAATCAGTTGTGGACGTAGGGGGTGGAGATGGCTCAATACTTAGAGCTATCACATCAAAGTACCCTACTATTAAAAGCATCAACTTCGATCTGCAAACCATAATCGAAAAGCAGATCAACCATCCTGGTATTGAGCACGTTGCAGGTAACATGTTCACAAGCATTCCAACTGGGGATGCAATATTTATGAAGGTAATCGTGACTCTTTCACTACAAATTAAGGTTCAAAAATCCTCCATTACCATCTAGTCGTATTGTAACGACTTTAAATAAACTAAATGGAAATCCAATTATTTCATATGGCAGTGGGTACTCAAAAATCTAGACGACGAACAGTGCTTGAAAGTGCTTAGGAACTGCTATACGGCATTACCAGATGCTGGAAAACTGATGATTGTGGAGCTAGTAATACCAGATATCCCAGATTGTAGCAGCAAGAGTGTATTTCAGTTCGATGTGTATCTGACAAATATGAATGCTGGTGGAAAGGAGAGGACTGCAGGAGAATTTCAGGCAATAGCAAAGGCAGCAGGCTTTTCAGGCATCCAAGCCATGGTTCCGGCATATGATAATACACTCCTGGAATTTCATAAAGTTGCTAGCACTGGCTGAAATGACTGTAATGAAAGATTTGTGCAGATGGTATTTCTATGTATCAGTTGAAGTTAATACTTAATACCCTACCCCTTTATAACAATGTAGAATATAGAAAAAATAATACTGTATGCAATAGGTTTTTCTGGATTTCAGTCTATGATTTCTGCTGGAATAACTACTTTTCCATGGCCAAGAACTACTAATAACAGACAACAAACATAGACAACGTGTACCATATAATTCTAAATCAATTTGTACGGACAACAGAGTATGAAATAAGTGAAATTTTTTTTGAAAATTAACTATATACTGATACCACTGCATTGCGTCACAAAAGGCCAGCCTTTAAATTAGGAAAAATCATGAATACATAATCACAGGTAATAAGTATTGTTAGCTACTCCTATTTCCCAGCATGATCAGATATAAGAAAACACTCACATATTGCAAGACCGAGAATCAGTTTTACACCTGTATAAAAATAGATCTTCCAGAATAGAGCTTCCAGATACAATCACACAATGCATCAATCTTCATACTGACAAGTGATATCAACTCCAAAATTGCAAGGGAATCTCTAGAACATACATGATAACCTAGCAATCATGATATTCCATAATACATTGAGAAAAAAAGAAGGCATGAATTATGGCATACACCGGAAAGCGACTACAAGGTAGCAGTCAATACCCAAACAAACAAACAACATAAAAACTGCCAAAAGACCAAAATCCTGAGGTAAATTAAGAAAGAATGTTTTCAGTGAAAGTAGTACCTGAAAGCAGAATGGGTAATTGAGGTCAAAAGTTACCAACGAGTTTCTGCTGACTCGGAAATATTAAGTGGTGTAGGAACCCACTTACTAGTAGTAAGTTTGAGTGAGGTCAGATGCTACTACTGAAGAGTTTCTACTGATCAACATGAAAAAGCGAACACAAAATGATAAAATGGAATATTGCTGTGTCAGTAGATGGAACCTAAATTCACTGTGGAAGGCCCGCATGAATAACAGAATACAAATATGAGACATTAAGCCAATCATGCCAACAATAAAGCACACAGGCTGCAATTAAATACAAATACTAGTAAATAATAGGGATGCAAAAGCAGAGATTAAACAACATTAAGGAGTCTCTCAAAAGTATTTGACACCAGACGATGGATGTGAACATTGTATTTATAGCAGCATTTAAAACATCCCACTAGTACAATCCATCGCTTGTCCACAAATAGTGATTGGCCATGGATTAGATAGGATCAAAGTAAAATGAAAATGGTAGACAAGGATCAAGGAAATAATCGGCATCATAATGAAGTTTTCTAACTCCCAAGTAATCTATAACTGAACTTCAGCTGAATAGGCATCAATGCAACAGCATATCAAGTACTAAGCTCGGAAAAAACTTGATGGAAATCTGTCAACCTAAAATGACACATACATGATAATTTGAGAGCAATAGCAGTATAACAAGCCAATCAAGTTATGGAATCATTCCATCAAGAGCAAATTAATGAAGCAACGGTCCATGCCTCATTGGTGTATGAAAATAATAAGGCTAAACCTAATCATTTTATGGGTTTGTCATCAAAGAAAATCTTTGATACTTTACTTGGACAGGTTCATAAAGGGAGGAATTGAATTCAAGGAGTTTACTGCTCTTTAAAGTCGTCATCATTGATGATATTCGAAGTAACATTTGGAGCTATTTGAAGAGTGTTTTGGCTGATTTCAATTTCAGATTAATAAACACTTTATTTTCAGCCTTATAAGCTGTAACAAAGTCAGTTAGGGTGTCTTTTTGTCCATCATATGGCTGTTCAATTTTTAAAAGCTAGATGAAGAAATTGGACCATGTAAACTCTCTAGCACTATTTAGTTATAAAAAGATGCCCATGTCTTAGTTTCAAGGCAGATTGAAAAGTGTTAAGAAAAACCTGATTTAAGAAAAACCTGATTTCTTCGTGTTTACATGTCTGTTTAATCATATTACTTGGTGCTTGAGAGCATTTTAATTAGTGTTGATAGAGCTTAAAAACCTCTCACAACCTTGAATAAGTTTCTAGTTTTGTGGATCTATCCGTTTTCTTTTAATTGCTTTTCTTTGAAACGAATTTACTCAAACTCATTCAAAACAATCCTATCCATTCGATATGAATTGGCTATACTCTGTAACCTCAGGACAAAGATCCATGAATCCTACAGATCTCTATTTGGGTGCATAGAATGACTGTTCCTCTCCCGTTCTCCTATTTTTCTTATGTTTGCCTCCATCTGCAGAGTCAACACTAAATTCTCCCCACGTCAATTCTGCACTACAGAGGAATATACCTCTAAAAGGTGATACCTGCCCACCAATCCAGCCAATCAAATCCCTGATGATCATTACTCATGATTTTGAGATACTGAGGGTGTATACACCACCCAAGAAATCCAACAAGATCATGGAAGACACTCACTAACTCGCACCTATATAGCTAGCCCAAAAACATATGACACTTAGTTGACAACTATGCAAGTTCGATCAACAAGAGTGGCATAATGAAAGCCAGCAGCCAATTGCCAAACCCCATCTAGTCTAGGAACTAGGAAGGTTTAGCTTCAAATGACAAGTGAGCAACAGAGTAATCTAAGCTCAGTGTTTGTTCCTCTAGTTTTCCCCATACATGCTCCATTTAGAAGTACATGATGAAGGAAAATGTCCTTTGATCAAGTGTAACGATTAAGTATAACATGGACAAATTTATGGAGATATATATAATCGGTTATTTTAGGTGATCATAGTGTTTTGCTAGAAACCGACTATGATTTGTGAACTAATTTGATTAGTGCACGGCTAATAATAAACCGGTCCTATGAGGTCACACATATAAGTATATGATTGAATTAAAATACAAAAGAGGTTAAGAAGCTAAATGGTCATGCTTATGTGAAGTATGGACTAAAGAGGTTATTTGTAACATATATATGTTACTTATAAATATGAATAAGTATGAGACATGCATGTAACACTTCAACATTCATACTTAGCCATATACCAACAAAAGCTCTATTCTCTTCTCTTGGCCATCACCAACAAAAGCAATAAGGAATTGTTCCTTATTCCGTACTAGCATACGTGGTGTTTCAATCGTTGCTTGTGGACCAACACTAGAGGAGCAACATTTGGTGTTCTAAGGATCTCCATATAGAAGTGTGAATCGTTCTTCGCTTTGTGGAAAACACGCTTCAAGGGTATGGAATTCTAATCCTATAATTCGTATTGAAATGTGCATGAGATCCTGTTGTAGATGCAAAAAAATGTTTCTTGAAATTCCGCTTTACGTATCTACAATCTTACAGTGGTATCAGTTAGCCTCTTGCATATTTTGATATGATTATGATGGATTATTTTGATTTAATTAGGGGAGGTTTGATGTGGTATTAAAAATGCTTGATTAAAATTGGATTTTAATCAATTGGTATTGATTAGTTTGATGCATAGTGATGCTAGAATTAATCTCAATTAGCACGAATTTTATTGGAAATGTTTCATTATTTTCGTTGTTCTTGGCTAAGCCCCTAGTTCGAATTCATCAAGCTCGAAAATGTGTTTTTAGCTTAATTAATATTCGAAGTCTTGAACATTGTTGTTTGAATTGCATGAAATCACAATTTGATTGTTATTTTACTATGAAATTCGCTCAATATTTGCCATAGAAAGACCGAAATTTCGAAGAACCCTAGATTAAGCCCCAATTTGATTGAATCTTGTGAACATTGAGAATTTTCACTATTAATCAATCATGAAGTATAATTATATGATAATAAAACATTTTTCCCAAAATTTGGAGACCAAATTTGAACATATGATGCTCAAATTTTCCCCAAAACCTTGCGCATGCACCACATGCTTCGCGGCGTTGGTGGCGGCGCTCGGGTGGTCGGCTGGCCGCGAATCTTGGTCCACAAGACTCTCCGGTCATCGGTTATTCTGGGGTGGGCTCCGGTTATTGGTGAGTCACCGGAAATAGTTGCCGGTGAGTGGTTTTAGGGGAGTAAGGGGCGTGCGAAGCAAGGCTGTGGGTGCTGCCTTCTCGCGGGCTCGACGGGCCAGAATGGGTTTTGAGCCCGGAGCTGAGTGTATTGCACAGCACTCACCAAGCGTTTATGGCCGTTTAGCACTTAATTGTGTTAATAATTTAGCATTAATACCACTTTAAACTTATAATTGAATCAATATGATTAATTTTCTGGCTGTTTTAATTTCTTTAACTGATTTTATTTATGGCATTTATTACTTGGTTTTTATTATTTTGAATAATAAAATGGATGGTTAATGACATGTTTTAATTATCACCTTTTATTAATATGATTAATAAAGAGGATGATTAATGGTTGTTTTTAATTACCAATTTTAATGTGATTATTGTATTGGGTAGTTAATGGTTTTCTTTTAATATTGTCATTACTTTGATTTATTAATATGATTAATAAATATTAGTAATGAATATTAAAATCTTATTTGTTTTAATTTTGTCATTATTTTATTTTATTAATATGATTAATAAAATTAAATAAAGATTCTATTAGTAATTGATTTTATTAATGTTTAATTTAATTAATTAATTAAATTAGAATTAATATGTTCTTTTAATAATTTCATGACATGCTAATTTCTTTAATGTTTAATAATTGTTATTATGCATTATGGCTAATAATATGTGATATTATTATTTAATTTTATGCATGATATTATTATTGTTCAATGGAGTTTATAATATTTGATATTGTGATTGCATGAAGTGACTAGTATGGCCCAAATTAGGATAGAAAATACGATCTGCGAATCGTTAAAGTATATTTGTATCCTAAATACGATCTGCGTATCGTTTGTATTTTTGTAATTTAATTTAATTTGTTATTTTAAATTTTCAAAAATATTATGTATTCTCTATGGATGGAGATCCATGTAGTGAAGATCCAATAATGATCAAGGATGGAGATCCATGATGGTTCGAGGATGAAGCCTACGAAGAGTAGTCTTAGGGTTTTAGGGGCCATACTAGGATCACATTTATATTTTAGCTTTTATTGCTTTAATATGCTTTATTAAGTTTATGTTCGTTTATTTATTGCATGTGTTCATTTTTAAATAAACCAACATAGAACTTAGGTCCCTAATAAAATATTGAGTTAATTTGCTTTTCCAATACAAACACCAATGGAAGCCTTAATCATTAGTGGTAGGTTCTGCCTAAGCAGGGTGTCACTAAATGATATAGGAATATATAGGGTAAATTTGGGAAATTTACACGTTTGATTGGTTATACTCAACAAAATCATCAAAAGGGTTTTGGATTTTGAAGCATAGAGATGGGTATTAGGTAAGGAGTTACTACCTATCGACCAAGAATTACAAAAGTTATAATTAGTAAAAGAGTTGTTCCTTATTCCGTACTAGCATACGTGGTGTTTCAATCGTTGCTTGTGGACCAACACTAGAGGAGCAACATTTGGTGTTCTAAGGATCTCCATATAGAAGTGTGAATCGTTCTTCGCTTTGTGGAAAACACGCTTCAAGGGTATGGAATTCTAATCCTATAATTCGTATTGAAATGTGCATGAGATCCTATAATTCGTATTGAAATGTGCATGAGATCCTATAATTCCGCTTTATTCTTGAAATGCCAACTTGGGAGGGGATGACAAATCTCATTTCTTTGAATAATTGTTTAACTCTTTGAGCAAGCATATGGGTTACGCTTATCTACGCACATTTCGAAAGCTTTCATGTGTAAGATTGTAGATACATAAAGCGGAATTTCAAGAAACATTTTCTTGCATCTACAACAGGATCTCATGCACATTTCAATATGAATTATAGGATTAGAATTCCATACCCTTGAAGCGTGTTTTTCCACAAAGCGAAGAACGATTCACACTTCTATATGGAGATCCTTAGAACACCAAATGTTGCTCCTCTAGTGTTGGTCCACAAGCAACAATTGAAACACCACGTATGCTAGTACGGAATAAGGAACAATTCCTTATTGCTTTTGTTGGTGATGGCAAAGAGAAGGGAAGAAAGCTTTCTTTTTAGTATATGGCTAAGTATGAGTATATGAAGTAGTAGTACATCTCATGTCTCATACTTCTCCTTATTTATAAGTAACATCTATATGTTACAAATAACCTCTTTAGTCCATACTTCACATAAGCACGGCCATTTAGCTTCTTAACCTCTTTTGCATTTTAATTCAATCATATACTTATATGTGTGACCTCATAGGACCGGTTTATTATTAGCCGTGCACTAATCAAATTAGTTCACAAATCATAGTCGGTTTCTAGCAAAACACTATAATCACGTAAAATAACCGATTATATATATCTCCATAGATTTGTCCATGTTATACTTAATTGTTACACTTGATCAAAGGACATTTTCCTTCAGGACGAACAAGAATAGAGCAAAAACCATTAACATAGAGAAGAAGAGAAGGAAGGTACTGTTGGTATCAATGGCGACGATGATGAGAACGAGAAGGATTATGAATATGAGATTGTAAATGAACATGAGGAGGGACACCCATAAGAAAGTGGTGAAGAGGCGGCGGAATACTGAGGGGATGGCGGCGATAGTGGCGGAGAAGGAGACGGGTTTAGAGGTGTAAATGGAGGCCACAGTGAAGACGACGGCGGCAGTGGAAAAGGAGAGAGAAGGTGAAGAGGAAGAGGAGGTAGCAGAACTGGAAGACAAGGAGGAGGGCCCACTAGTGGGACTGGGAGGAGAGAGGGTGGTGGGGTCCTGGAGGCGGGAGAGGATGGGTGGGTGAATAGGGAGTAGACTAGGATGGCGAAGGAGAGGGGGAAGAGGAGGGTGAGCGTGATGAGGTAGAAGATTCTAGAAGATTGCTTTGGGATTGAGATCGACACCTTGAGGAAGTCGTAGATTGACAGGAATTGGAGCGCTTCAGGTTGCAAATCCATGGCAGATTTAAGGGGGTGGACGCCGGTGGAGGAGAGAGAGATGGAGATGGTGATGTGGGACTGTGGAATGACGAAAAATGAGGGGACGGATATTTTGTTGTTAGCGTGGATTGTGGGAGTAATGAACTGAGTGGTTCGGTTCAGCCCGACTTAGCACTAAACCGTCCTGGTTTCGGCTCGTGAGGGCCAGAGACTAAGCCCGTCAGCAAGTTTGGTCGAATACGAATTCGATTTTTCAAATCCTAATCATATTCGATTTGATTCGGAAAAAATTCAATTCGGCCCACTAGCACGGTCTGGCCCGGCCCCAAATTATTCGACCGAAATCTAGCCGTTAACGGTAGTTGGATTTTCCCTATAAATACCCTCCGATTCAATCCCTCATCCTCACAACACAATTCACTTTCAATCTGTGAATCTATCATTCTCTCAATCTCTCAATTACTCATAAATATAATTAGTCTAGTTATTAGTACTAAACTTTTTCCTAATTACTCTTTTAATCTTAATTAGTTTTTCTTAATTAGTTATTTTATTATTCTTAATTTACTACTATAAAGTATAAAAGAAATGGTTTCAAGAGGAAAAATAAATAATGTTAGTAGCTCGTACGAAGATTCGTTCCAAACGAATACCGAAAATTTCGCTCAAGAGTTTGAGCAACAAATTTTTGCAACTCCTACTCCATGTGGTCAAATTCCTCATACACCAACTTCAGAGATGCGGCCACCTTCTAGTACTACTAGCCAAGGTGATTTATAAACTTCTAATTTCATAATATTATGTGTTAATTTAATGTAATTTAGTTAAAAACTTGATATGAACATTTGTTTAGTTAATGTTAATAACTTCATATGAATGCAAGTTAAGTTGATAATGTCAATTAGCTAAGTTAGTATGTTAGCTAAGTTAAGTTGATAATGTTAGTTAGTTAAGTTAAATCTAACTTGATAATATTAGTTAGTTAAGTTAATGTTAATAACTTGATATGAAATGAAGGTGATGTAATGGTCGAGTACCCGATTCCTCTCATTGTAAAAAGAAATCTTCACCGGTATGGTCGTACTTCGAGAAAGTTCCAATGACCGACCTTTCTTCTAAAGGGAAGAAGTTTATGTGTTGTTGCTTCATTTGCAAGAAAACGGGGAAGGGGAGCCTCCCACAATGTATTAAGGGAAGACCGGCTATGGGACAAGGACATTATCCCATCACTTGAACGGAATACACAGAATTGATCTCAAAGGAGTTGAATCGGAAGCTGAATCGTCAAGCCAAACGCAACTACACGGATTCATGGATAACATGCCTGGAGGAGGTATACCTTTCATGTATAATAAAGATAGGATGATAGATTAATTTGCTAACTTTGTTATTGCCAACGAATTAACTTTTAGCTATGGTGAGTGCCCTAACTTCGAACATTTTATTAGAGTTGCCTTACAACTCGCATTTAGACGAGTCCCTACTCCTTAGGAACACCATAAGCGCCATACCCAAACTGCCTATATAAGTATATAAGTAATTTAATAGAAATATTTCGTACATTCAACGGTCGTTTGAGCCTTACTAGTGATACTTGGACCTCTAGTTTTGGTGAACCTTTCCTATGTAGTAACGTCCATTGGGTGGATGATGAGTGGTTTATTCAAAAATGTATTATTTGTTTTGAGGCTATGGAGTAGAGACATACCAGTTATAACATCAAGCTTAGGATTATAAAATGCCTTTAGACCTTCCATTTGCTCGATAAAGTGTTTTCCCTTTACCTAGATAATGCTTCATCCAACACCTAATATATTAGATTATTTGAAATCGGAACCTAGCTTAAAATAGTTGAACAGTGGATAACTTTTACATGCACGTTGTTATGCTCATATTATGAACTTATCGGTTTAAGAAGGTTTAGGTCGGTTGAGTGAATTGCTCAGCCCCATTAGGAGTGTCATTAAATGGATTAGGATTACGACCTCGATTAGAATGAGGTATATGTCCTTGTGTAAGGAGATATGCCTTAAGAAGAGGCAATGGTGTCTCGATACACCGATCTGTTGGAACTCCACCTATAGGTTGTTAAAAGACGCCATAAACTATTGTGAGATTTTGACCATTCTTCATAACGAAACTCGATCGACTCCCGATGAACTTATTATGGATCAACAGTGGAATAGCGCTATCTGATTCATGATAGTCTAGCATCATTTGACCATGCAACCAAGATTTTCTCATACATTTATGACCCTAACATTCATTTAGTTATATTAGAGTGTATTAATTTTGTTCACACTATTAGCGAGCATTTTAGTGTCTCTCGGATTAGAGATATTCTTACTAGTATGCTAAGTAAGTGGCACGCTTACTTCAGGAAATTCCTGTCATATACAACATAACAGTTATTCTTGATCTCGGGGTTAAGGTTTCAGGTTTAGAGAACGTGTTAGTGTTTTACTATAGTACTCTAGGTATAACTTACGACGTTAATGAGTACATAGAGAAATGTAAGAATGTTTTATATGGTTTTGTATGATTATTATGCGTTTATTTATGCACCTGCACAAAATATATCGTCTTCTAGCGGAAGTTCCGGTACGAGATTCATGTCAACACTTAGTAGAATTTAAAAAAAAATATAAACATCGATTTCTTCTTCTTCTTCTTCTTCCTCTTCTTTACTTTATGTTATTAACGAGTATCTTTCCTACTAACATGAAACCAATGAGAATTTCTCCATTATTAAGTGATGGCATGATCACGAATAATAATTTCCTGTTTTGGCGAGTATTGCAAATGATATCCTTGGAATTTCCACCTCCTCTAGTGCTTTTGAATCTGCTTTTAGTAGGTCGACGAGAAGAGATCCTGCTTATCCCCGAGAGCATCGAAATATGTGTTTGTAAGAAGGATTGGGATCAAGCAGAGCAAAGGACCGAAGGATTGAAGGGACGAGAATGACAAAGACAGTCTTTGGATGATGATGGATACGAGTGAAGGAAACGACGACGCCGATGGAGGTGAAGGAGGTTCAAGGACCGCTGCTAGCTAGGCACCCCCTAGAGGTACGTAACAAAATTACATGGCCTTTGATTCTTTCGGGATATGTAGAAACTTAAATTTTAAATCAATATTTAATTTTGTAATTAAATTTTGATTTCTAAAGTTAAGTGTAAGCCCTTTCTTTTCTCCTCTACCTCCAAAACTTGTTTAATTATAAAAATAATTTGAATATGATTATGTCTCCTATTGATTATAAGTAAATATGTAATTACATAACTATGTAATGAATACGAGAAATTAATGTAATTAGGTGAATATAAAAACTTAATTAGTTTAATGAATATGTAAATATATACATATCGACAAAATAAATGAAAAATGAATGTAATTAGTCGAATATAAAAGTTTACAACGAATTTCATTATGAGATTCGTGAATATAAACGTTTAATTACATTCGAAACAATTCATTTATTCTAAGTTTTAAAAGTCATTATATGAAATTCAGTTCGATTCGATACGTGACGATCCGATTCAAATTATGTATTCGATTCGTAAATTTGGATCTCAATTCGGTTTGTGATTCGGATTTCGATTCGATTCGATACGAATCCCAACCCCACAGCCCGGCCTCAACACCCCAGACCAGTCCAAACTTGGGCCCCATCCCCTAGCACGACCCAACTTGACTGACTCGGCACCATGGCCACCTCTAGAAATAAGGATATAACTGTAATTATATGAATTGTATATGCCAACTAACTTAGTTGGTCAAAGCGTTGAAAGCATAAGATTCTCATCTACATAATTGTCGTGTCATTGAATTAATCTTTACATCCCAAAAGAACATTCTAGAACTCGCCCCTCTTTCCCCCTCCTCACATGACATAAGCAGCCGCTCTCCCCCCTCACTCACGCGCCAACTATATACCATCCAATCCTAACTCCCCCTCCTCTCTCTCAGCCGCTGCTACATTCATACCCTTCACTTTCTCTTTCCACATCCCCAATTTTTACACTTCCGTCGCGTCCGAGTGCAGTAGGGCGCTACGTTTACAATGGCTGGCAAAGGAGAAGGACCGGCTATCGGTATCGACCTTGGCACGACCTACTCGTGCATTATAGTATGGCAGCACGACCGAGTTGAAATCATTGCTAATGATCAGGGTAATAGAACGACGCTGTCATATGTTGCTTTCACTGATTCTGAATGATTGATTGGTGCTGCTGCTAAGAATCAGGTCGCCATGAACCCTATTAACACCGTCTTTGGTCAGTCCTCTTTCTCTCTTCTCCAGATCTAAAACTTTAATTACTTTAATTTTTCCAGATTTATTTTGATATTTGGAATATGAAGTTTATAGCTTAATGATTTATAGTTATATATAATTATATGTTGGATATGAAGGGTTATGCTAATTAAGCTTATGCATGAAGTTAACCTAGCTTCAGATTTATTTTGATTTTTGTATATGTTGGAATTGTTGACCATATTTGTTTCTCTCTCTTTTGTTCCATTTGTAAGCATTCGAGTTTACGTAATTTTAGAATATGATTAATTGAAGTTTATTTGATGTAAAATGTATAGTATATGATGCTATTTGATTGCATGTGCTAATTTTGTGCTATATGATGGTTCTGCGTTACGCTTAGTTGTTAAACTATATTATAAAATTAATTATGTTAATTTATATGCTCAATTAGACTTTGATATCAATTAAGCTTATTAGATTCTAATTAGAACATGTGAAGTTTGTTGATACTGGTGTCCATTTGTTATGTTATTTACTGTTACATGTCAAATGTGATCATCAATTCTAGGATTCGACTGTCTTAATGATAATGTGATTAGAATGATAGTGTGATTAGAGGGTAGAACATGTACAATCTTTTGATTCAATTTGTTTTAAAAAATTCGTTTGTTTAATTATTTTTTAGTTAAGTAAGTTGCTTCGATTTGATCTGATGATTATGTTAACCCCTCTAATTTAGTTGGAAATAGTAGAATAATCTGATTTGTTCTATAATTTTTTATTTTTTGCATTTACTGATGGTGAAATATGTTATGATGATATTGCAGACGCAAAGAGGTTAATTGGTAGGAGATTTAGCAATGCATCAGTTCAGGCTGACATGAAGCTCTGGCCATTCAAGGTTGTTCCCGGACCAGGAGAAAAGCCCATGATTGTTGTTAGCTACAAGGGTGAGGATAAGAAGTTTGCTGCTGAGGAAATTTCCTCCATGGTCCTTACCAAGATAAAGGAGATTGCTGAAGCTTACCTCGGGTCAACTGTGAAGAATGTTGTCGTTACCGTTCCTGCCTACTTCAATGAGTCTCAGTGTCAGGCTACCAAGGATGCTGGTGTCATTTCTGGATTGAATGTGATGCGTATTATTAATGAGCCAACTGCTGCTGCTATTGCCTATGGTCTTGACAAGAAGGCCACCAGTGTTGGTGAGAAGAATGTGCTCATCTTTGATCTTGGAGGTGGGACTTTTGATGTCTCTCTCCTCACTATTAAGGAGGGTATCTTTGAAGTTAAAGCCACTTCCGGAGACACCCATCTTGGAGGTGAGGACTTTGGCAACAGAATGGTGAACCACTTTGTTCAAGAGTTCAAGAGGAAGCACAAGAAGGATATCAGTGGAAACCCCAGGGCTCTTAGGAGGCTGAGGACGGCTTGTGAGAGGGCTAAGAGGACCCTTTCATCCACTGCTCAAACGACCATTAAAATTGATTCCCTCTTTGAGGGTGTTGACTTCTACTCTCCTATCACTCGTGCACGTTTTGAGGAGTTGAACATGGATTTGTTCAGAAAGTGTATGGAGCCTGTTGAGAAGTGTTTGAGAGATGCTAAGATGGACAAGAGCACTGTCCATGATGTTGTTCTTGTAGGTGGTTCCATAAGGATTCCCAAAGTCCAGCAATTGTTGCAAGATTTCTTCAATGGAAAGGAGCTTTGCAAGAGTATCAACCCTGACGAAGCTGTTGCCTATGGTGCTGCCGTCCAAGCTGTAATCTTGAGTGGTGAAGGAAATGAGAAGGTCCAGGACCTCTTGCTTCTTGATGTTACTCCCCTCTCTCTTGGTCTTGAAACTGCTGGGGATGTAATGACTGTTCTTATCCCAAGGAACACCACCATTCCCACCAAGAAGGAGCGAGTGTTCTCCACCTACTCTGACAACCAGCCTGGTGTGTTGATCCAGGTCTATGAAGGAGAGAGGACCAGAACCAAGGACAACAACTTGTTGGGCAAATTTGAGAACTTTTTTTATTTTTAAGCCAAAAAAAATTAAAATTTCAAAAAATAAGTTATTGTTTAAAATAATTTCAAAAATAAGCCAATTTAGCTTCGAAAATAAAACGCTGCCTGGGGCAGCGTTTTAGATAGGACAAAAACGCTACCCAGGGCAGTGTTTTGCATAGGGCTGGGTTTTAGGGGAATTCTGTGCAATTAGGAAAATGCTGCCTGGAGCAGTGTTCTAGTCGGAAGAAAAACGGTCTCTGGGGCAGCGTTCTAGTTCAGAGAAAAACGTTGCCCTACGCAGCATTTTTCTTCCAACTAGAACGCTGCCCTAGGCAGCGTTTTCCTAATTGAATATTTTTTTAAATGCCGTAAATTATTTATACGTATTAAATACAGTATATAATTTTCTATCAATATTTAAATACATATGAATTTAAATATGAATAGACAAATTCTAATAATAAGTATCGAAATAAACATAGATTAGGAAGAAGGTCATAACAAATGATGAAGTTTGAAATTCAAACTGTATAATGTTTGAAACTAAGTTTTAGTTATATACATTACAAATTGGTATTAAATTAACATAATGAAAACTGAATAAGCTATAAGAGTCTGGACCCGGAGTTTGCTCCTCGAAAATGATGTCCAAATGAGGATACGAACTCTGAGTTTGTGTTTACTGGGTCCAAGGTGGATGGTGTGCAAATGGGGCCTCTGGAGATGTGTAAGTCAATGACGAAGACTGACCTTGAGTGTAATGTTGACTAGACATCTTGATAGCAAGGGTCTCCGGCATAGTGAAGGGTGTAGCGGGGGTGGATGCGTCGCAACTCGACTGTAATGGATACGGCCGAAGTCGGTAAAGCTGCCGTATCCTCTCCATGCTCTCCAGGACGAGACCGTACATATGGTCCGCCATGGGAGGACACAAGTCTCTGGAGTCGTGAACGTAGTCACGAATATACAATATCTCCTCAGTCTACATGAGAAAGAAGAAATACAAATGACGTTAGTTTTGTACTATATAAATAAATTTAAACAATTAAATTGACTAGAAATCTTACCACGATGTGTAACGACACTGCTGCAGGAGAGAAATGTGGCACAGGCGGCCGAAAGAAAGGGCTGATGAACTGTTTGGTGATACGTTGATACCATACCAAGTATGGATCGAAGTAGTCCATAGCTCCCTCAAACGGATCGACTTGGACTACGGACTGTAAACGCCTATCCCACGCGTCGATAAATTGTCGGTAATGGTCCGACCAATCGACTCCAGCCTTCCCATGTCGGTCCACCTTGTGTAAGTCTTCGCTCATGTCAACAGGTGGGGGAATGACCTGACGCTATCCGTATTGCCGCATAACTTATGTCGGCAAATGGAACTCAACGCACTCAAAACATACGAGCGGCGAAATGATACGCCACTTGTCCTCTTCACCCTCATCTTCGGGATACGGATCCCATACCATCTGTTTATAAATGACAGTTCAACATTAGAATATGACAATAAATCCATTTAAAATATATGTTCGAATTACTAATGAGTTGGAATAGTACCTCTCATCTGTCATCCTATCTAATAAATCTCGCAGAGAGTTCACCCCAGTCGCGAGGTGAACGCGAGTAAGACGATCGACCAACCATCTTGTTCCGTACGACTCTCCATCTCCAGCTCGGCCCGGCTCGACGTAAATGTGAACCTCCTGAGCTCCCTCCCGAGCTTGACTGCGTCGTGTGGGTATGGCCGGACGACAGACGGTGAGATGCTCCCACGCCCAAAGTTGTGTAATTGAAATAAATGGAATGAGTTAGTTGCATAATTCTGTACGGTTAACATAAATTAACAAACGAACATGCATACCTGGGGAATGACTAGTGGACCAGCTATCTCAACTGTTGCCCGACCCCGTCGAACTCGAGAAGCCCGATGTAATCCCCCGAAATTCTACAATTATTTTTGTTATTATTTATTTTCCTAGGTAACCCGTTAAGTCTAAACTACCGAAATCCTATCCTACTCAAATTTTATAATACCCGAAGTTCTATCTTATTAAACCTAAACACATTTTATCTAAACCTAAGAATTTTACCTAAACCTAAACTCAAAAAAAAAAAACAAAACAAAACCTACCCTTATTAAAACTACCCGTGGAAACCCCCCCCCCCCCCCCCCCCCCAAAATAAAGAAAAACAAAATTTCCCACAACCCCCGTAACCCCGTGAAACCCTTCCCCCATCAGAAATCCCCCACTGCCCCCCCGCTCTGCCGTGCCCCAGCCACCGCCTCCCTAGACGCCTGTCGCCGGCGCCTCTTCCAATCCCCACACACGGTTCTCCTTCTCTTTCTCCTTTCCTCTTGTTTTTCTCTTGATTTATGTATGATGTGTTATGAATTCATGAAAGTATGATGTTATAAAGGTGTGTGATTCTTGTGATTTTTGAGTCATGAATTGTAGTTGTTTTGGGTTTGAATGTGTGTGTGTTTCTGAATTGTTTTCTAGTGGGTTTTGTTTACAGGTGATTACTCACATGAATAGCATATCATAGGTTCTACATTGTCTTATTAGCCCTTCTTGTACTGCTAGTTGCTATACACTGAGATATTTTATGGATTTGGGTCAATTACTTTCAAATGGCATGAGTACACTTTTTGGCAGTGGAGCAAATGTGAGGAGTTTTTTTCTTTGGTTTATTGATTTTGTTATGATTAGTGCAATGCATATAACTTCCAAATGAACCAATCTTATATTGGCAGCCTTTGCTCTTGAGGTGGATAAGGAATCTTAAATAATTTCATATTGCCATGCTGCCCTTGACAAGGCAAAGCATACTTTGAATTACATGTTAAAGGTGTGCAAAATTTTGAGGACTAACGTATTGGAGTATGAGCTACCAGTTTCTAATCATTGGGAATAGCGTTGCATTTGAAAGCAATTATTGCTGCATTTGACGAGCTATAACTAGGATGTGCTAGTGGTTGCTGGGCATGTTTGGTAAGGGTAAATCTATCATTACTTGCAATAGGGAAATTGTGGACAGAGACTTAGATATTTCTAACTGTTTTGTAAATGACTTGGTAGCTATGGAAGGAGTAATCTTCTTAAATCTGGTATTTGTTAGTATATTAATTTTAGGTTGTATTATTTGGTGTAGGAGAATAATTTGTAGAAGGTCCTTAAAAATAGAGAAAGTGGATACCCGTGCATTTTACACCAGGTACATACAATTACGAAGAACGTTATTTTTAATTAGGAGCATGATTTAGGGTGAAACATAAACATAGTATCATGTTTAGGGAACCCTTTGGATGAGATTGTTTGGTTACCCATTTGTAAGAATTCATGTTCTTTATTTTAGGGACATGTTTTGGTGTTATTTGTGAGAAACCGAGATTTATTAATTGGTATTAATTGTTAATTAATCCATGAGGTTGTTTATTATTACTCCTTCATTACTGATAGTATGATTGGAGTAAAGGTATATTTTATAAGTCTTAATGACGAGGTAGTTGACTTGGTTCAACAGTGTTATCAGTTGAGTTTGAAATTAAAAAGTTAAAAATTACAGTATAACAGAGATAGATTGAATAACTGTAATATTTACTGTTGTGTGCTATTGTGGTTGTGTTTATTGAGTTTAAATAGTAAATCGCTTAAAGAGAAAGAGGATAAGCAATAAAACTCTAGGCTAGTGCACGTTTAGAGTATTGACAATCAGGGGTTGGAGTTCACGGGGTATTATCCGTGGCTTTTCTGGGAGGCCGTGTGATCTACTAGTCTCTATTTTATAAAGTTTTAAACTTAAAATTGGGGTTATTTGAGATCTCATCTAGCTATGGTAACGGAGTCGCGCCCGTTTACCATCTGGATTTTTATACTGTATTTTGATGATCTGCGACGGGAGTGCATGAGTTATTTATTTATTTGATGTCCTAACTAGGACATGGGGGAGATAACCTAGTCAATTGCTTAATCCAAATTTTTAATCAATTTATCGTGTCAGTTAGGTGAAATGTTGCATGATACGTTCTTACTTTTCTTATAGTTATTTAATTAACAGTTCAACGGTCGTAACTCGTAATTCGTATGTACTCAGCTTGCTGATTACGTGCCTTGTGTGTTTTGGTCATGGCTTTCGCCCATAAATGACACTGTAATGATCCAATACTTACATTTATATTATTGGGGAGCAGATTATTAACAGGTATCTAAACAAGCATTCATGCATGGGCGGGTTGGAGAGAAACGTTATTTTAATTTGAATTTCAGAATAAATTATGTTAGGTTTGATTTGGTTTTAAACTGTTGGATTTGAATTAAAGTTAAATGTTATTTGGTACATTACAGTAAGGGCCGTAGAGGTTCCAGTTTGTTACATCAGGACTTGATTTACGTTTAATGTTATTTCATAAGTCTTTTGATTTTTCCGCTGCAAAACTCTGTTTTATAGCCTTAACGTTTGAACACGTGGCGGTAGCACACCGATAGTTCCTAAAGGTTTGGGTTTCGGGAAAACGGGAATTATCAGGGTGTTACGAAGTGGTATCAGAGCCTTAGGTTAGATTTTGTTATGCCACAAATGATTTTATTAGGCGCCTAAACTTTTAAACGTTTTGGAAATGATTTACGGATCAAATAGTATGAGTATTAGTTTTATTTCTACCAATAAATTATATTTCTCATTACTAATAAATTATTATTAATATTATTTTAAAAATTTATTTATTTGTTTATGTATTTATTTATTTAATTATTCAAATATGTTAAGTCTCAAATATTCGAAAATGAGTGAGATTTGGGGTAGTTAAGAAAGCATGCATATAGTTAACATTGTCTTTATATGTGGTGCTTATGCATTAGTTTGCTTATACTTTCGTATGTGATTTTCTTATTTGCTTTATTTTATTAAGATAACGTAGAGAGATGAATACCGAGTTCGTCCTTAAGACTAATCAGGGCCCGAAATCAATCAGTGGAAATCTCGTAAAAGTAATGGAGGATATTATATGCCCAAAGAAAGACCAATCGGAAGAAATGTTTCAGGACTGGTTCGAATTCAAAACAGCTAGAAAGAAAGATAAACTAAAAACGTATAAAAGAATTTTCCACCAGTACACCCTAGATGTTGATTATGATGAAGATGAATTAGAATGGATGGAGGTGGAATCAGTGGACCCTTATGCTGGAAAACGGGCCACTAGGAACAGGGAGCCTACATACAAAGCTATTATTATTGAAGATTCGGAGGATGAGAAGGATCCTGACTTTAAATTGGAAGATTATGATGAGAAGAAGGACCACAAGTCAAATGTAGTCCCTTAAATAGCTTAATACGTTTTAGAAACTACGTAGGTAGTTAGGATTTCAATAAATATTTCATTATATTAGGTTAGCGTACGATATAAACGATTTGAGGAAAGTAGCATTTTTTTTTTAAAACCGTATTTGTATATTATCCTATATTATTTCAATTATTATATCTAATTATTGATCTTATATTGAATTACCTAATCGGTCTTAATTTGTCTTAAGCAATTAATGATAGTCAACCTCTAGGATTTAACTCGCTTTCTTCGTATTTGAGTGAGAACGGGGAGGGAACCAATTTTTATTATTTTGATTGCTTAATTTGTATTAAATGATTTGGTTGTCTAAATTGTTTGATTGATTGGAATATGAATGTGATTATGGAATGAGGTGTTACGTTAAGTAGCTGTAAGTAAAAGTAGAATTGAATCAGTTTAATTTACACCAGGCGTAGAAGTACTATGGCAAGAAACGATGTTGTACTGGCCGAGGCCATCCGCACTCTGGCTGAGCAACTGAATCAGAACCGTGGGGAAATGCCTGACCCTCACGCCGAAATGTTTAAGAAGCTAGCTCAGGTGAAACCACCTATTTTTAAAGGGGGAGCTGACCCTACCTTTTTAGAGAATTGGGAGCGAGAATTCGATAAGATATTCATTGCGATGAATTGCGCTGAAGAATTGAGGGTAGATCAAGCTGCCATGTATTTAAAGGACGAAGCAGACAGATGGTGGAGAGACAATGCTGCTAGGTTGAAGGCGCAACCTGACTTTGGGTGGGAAGCCTTTAAATTTGCCTTAAGAGAAAAGTTTTACCCTCCTTACTTGAGAAAGCAGAAAGCTCAGGAATTCATTAACCTCCAAATGGGTAGCATGACCATTGCAGACTACTACCACAAATTCACCACTCTAGCTAGGTTTTCTCCTGAGGTAGTACCCACTGAAGAGCTGAAGGCCCAAAGGTTTGAGCAAGGGCTAACTAGGCAACTCCAGAAGGATTTGGGAGGAAAAGTGTTCAAAACTCTGGATAAGGTCTATGAGAGTAGCTCACTTATATGGGTTGAATGTTAGGGATTCCACTGAAGGTAGCCATGCTGGAGATAAGAGAAAGGATTTTGGGCACCATAGGAATAACCATAATAACTCGAAGAGGCCTAGGAATGGGAATTTGGTTGAAAATAGAAACCGGGAGTTGGGTAACACCGTAAGCCAAGGGAATGGAGATAGGAGGTACTATTGTAAAAGATGCAAAAGGAACCATCCTGGGAAGGACTGTGATGGAAATCTGGTGACATGTCAATACTGCCACAAGAAGGGTCATAGGGAGTACGAGTGTTATTCGAAGAAGAAAGACGAAGGGAATGGTTCAGGCAATTATCAAAGGGTTAACTCCACGTTTGATCAAGGTGTGAGAAATAATAGGCCTCGTAATTAGAATGGGAAACCCTACAATGGTGGGAATGGCAACGGTAACAACTCCAACAGTTTTGGCAACAACAACAGCAACAATAACAACGTTAACAACAACAACCGTGCAGGTAAGAACAGAAGCAATAATCTCGGGCGCCTGTCTGTAATGGGCAGGAGGGAGGTGGAGAGATCCTCCGATGTAGTCACTGGTACATTCTCTATTAACTCAATTGCTGTGAAAACCTTATTTGATTCTGGTGCAACCTATTCCTTTATTTCTGCATCTATAGTGAACTAGTTAAATTTATCTGAGTCGAGTCCTGTTGAGTTATCTGTTTCTTACCTACCGGTAAGGTAGTTCCTTGCACTAAAATCCATAAGAATTTATCTTTGAAGATTAAGGAAACTAATTTCTCATCTGACCTCATAGAATTTGACTTGGGAGACTTAGATGTAATATTGGGGATGGATTGGTTAAGTCTGTACAAGGCTAAGATAGATTGTGAAATGCAGAAAGTACACTTGAGGAGTCCTATAGGAAAAACCGTGTCCTATAGACGATTTGGGAAACCTAAAGGGTATGGGTTAATTTCAGCAATGGAAATGAGGAAGTTAGTTGCCAAGGGATGCCCAGTATACCTTTGCAATGTCTAGGATTTGAGTATGGAAGAATGCAGAAGAATAGAAGACATTCCCATAGTAAATGAGTTTTTAGATGTTTTCCCACATGAAGTTTCGGGAATGCCACCTAGTAGAGAGGTCGAGTTCACCATAGACCTAATTCCGGGAGTTGCACCTATTTCTAAGGCACCTTACATAATGGCACCAGCTGAATTAGCAGAGTTAAAGACCCAGTTGCAAGAGCTGTTAGATAAGGGGTTTATCAGACCTAGTGTATCACCCTGGGGAGCTCCTGTGCTCTTTGTGAAGAAGAAAGATGGAAGCTTGAGGTTATGTATCGATTATTGGGAGCTAAATAATGTGACGGTGAAGAATAAGTACCCATTACCAAGAATTGATGACCTATTTGACCAGTTGAAGGGGGCTAGCATATTCTCGAAAATTAATTTAAGGTCGGGGTACCATCAATTGAAAATCGCTGATAAGGACATCTCAAAGACCATATTTAGAACTCGTTATGGGCACTATGAGTTTACTGTTATGCCATTTGGGTTAACCAATGCACCTGCTATCTTTATGGATCTAATAAATCGAGTATTCCACGAGTACCTAGACAAATTTGTAGTAGTATTCATTGATGACATTTTAGTGTATTCGAGGAATAAGGAGGATCATGCCAAAGACTTGAGAACCATTTTGGAAATCCTTAGGAGAAATGAATTGTATGCAAAGTTTTCCAAATGTGAGTTTTGGTTAGAGCAAGTAGCATTCTTGGGGCATTATATTTCCAAGGAAGGTGTTTCGGTAGACCCTGCGAAGATTAAAGCTGTTAGCGAATGGCCTACTCCAAAGAATGTGACTGACATTAGGAGTTTCTTGGGTTTTGCGCGGTATTATAGAAGATTTGTCAGAGACTTTTCCAAAATAGCCCGACCTATGACCACCCTGATGAAAAAGGAGACTAAATTTGTGTGGGATGAAAGGTGCGAGTTGGCTTTTCAAACCCTCAAAGAGCGGTTGACTACCGCACCAGTGCTAACATTGCCCGACGGAAACGAAGGATTTGAGGTATACAGTGATGCCTCGAAGCATGGATTGGGATGCGTACTACAGCAGAATGGAAAGGTTATTGCTTACGCATCACGTCAATTGAAGCCGTATGAAGCCAACTATCCTACTCATGATTTAGAACTTGCCGCAATCGTGTTTGCTCTGAAAATTTGGAGACATTATCTGTATGGCGTTACTTGCAAGATTTTCACAGATCATAAAAGCCTCAAGTACATCTTCACTCAGAAAGACTTGAACATGCGTCAACGTCGGTGGTTAGAACTAATTAAAGACTATGATTTAGATATCCAGTATCATGAAGGAAAGGCAAATGTGGTTGCAGATGCTCTTAGTAGAAAATCGAGTCATAGTATTAATGCCTTGGTGGTGGCCGATGAGTTGTGTGAAGAAATGAAAAAGTTGAGTTTGGAAGTTATGAACCCTGGGGAGTTAGAAAACCTCTTATTTGCTTTATCCCTAGAACCATCTATTTTTGAAGAAATTAAGGAAATGCAAGAAAAAGACGAATCCTTAAAGCAGATTAGAGATAAGGTGATTACTGGAGTAGAATCAGATTTTCAAATTCATGAATATGGTAGTTTGAGATTTAAGGGAAGATGGTGTGTGCCGCAAAGCTGTGAAGAAGTCAAAAAGAAGATCATGGATGAAAGCCATAATACTCCTTATTTAGTGTACCCTGGAGGCGATAAGTTGTATAACGACTTGAAGCAGATATATTGGTAGCCGAAAATGAAAAGAGAAATAGCTGATTATGTGTCTAGGTGTCTGACGTGTCAGAAGGTGAAAATAGACCATAAAAGACCCATGGGGAAAATGCAACCGCTGGAAATACCTGGATGGAAATGGGATTCAATTTCCATGGACTTTGTCACTGGTTTTCCAAGGACTAGAATGGGAAATGATACAATTTGGGTGATTGTGGATAGACTCACCAAATCAGCTGTATTCATAGCAATTAAGGAGACTTGGAAGAAAAAGCAGCTAGCAAAGGCATATGTGAAAAATGTAGTCCGCTTGCATGGAATTCCTAAGGATATAGTGTCGGACAGAGATTCGAGGTTCTTGTCTAAGTTTTGGCAGAAGGTGCAAGATAACTTAGGGACTACCTTGAAAATGAGTACAGCCTTCCACCCAACGACTGATGGGCAGACAGAGAGGACGAATCAAACTATGGAGGATATGTTGAGAGCTTGTGCGATAGATTTTCAGGGAACTTAGGAAGATCAATTGGATTTGATAGAATTCTCATACAACAACAGTTATCATGCTAGTATTGGAATGGCACCGTTTGAAGCACTCTATGGAAGGAAATGTAGAAGCCTGGTGTGTTGGAATGATATTAGAGAACGCATGACTTTGGGAACCGAATATATAGAAGACATGGTGAATAAAGTCAAAGTGATTCAGTCAAGAATCAAAACAGCACAAGATAGGCAAAAGAGCTATGCCGACACAAAAAGAAGGGTAGATGAATTCAATGTAGGTGAAAAAGTCTTTTTGAAAGTCTCGCCTACTAAAGGCGTGATGAGATTTGGTAAGAAAGGAAAGCTTAGTGCCAAATATGTGGGGCCATATGAAATTCTGCAATGAATAGGAAATGTCGCCTATAAGCTAGCCTTACCGATGGAGTTTGAGAAAATGCACGATGTCTTTCATATCTCTCAGCTGAAGAAATACATGCCAAGCGACACCCATGTTCTGCAACGGGAAACTGTTCAATTGGACAAGTCCTTAACCTATGAAGAAAGACCAATCAAGATCTTGGATCATAAAGTGCGTAGTACCCGAAATAAAGACATACGAATGGTAAAAGTACTATGGTCTAATCATGAGTATGAAGAAGCTACCTGGGAAACTGAAGATGCAATGAAACAGAAATATCCCGAGCTATTCGAGTAGGTGAGTTACGGGGTCGTAACTCTTTTCTTTTAAGAGGGGTAGAATGCGTATAATTTCGCGTTTTTGTTCTTATTTATTGTGTTTACAATATTTTGGGTGCAAATCAGTGGAATTCGTAAAATATCAGATTTACAGCAACCTTTTCAAAATCATTTAGTGTTGAGGCTAAGTTTCGGGGACGAAACTTCTTTTAAGAGGGGTAGATTGTAATCCCCCGAAATTCTACAATTATTTTTGTTATTATTTATTTTCCTAGGTAACCCATTAAGTCTAAACTACCGAAATCCTATCCTACTCAAATTTTATAATACCCGAAGTTCTATCTTATTAAACCTAAACACATTTTATCTAAACCTAAAAATTTTACCTAAACCTAAACTCAAAAAAAAAAAAAAACACCTACCCTTATTAAACCTACCCGTGGAAACACCCCCCCACAAACTCAAATACTCAAAGTCAAAATAAAGAAAAACAAAATTCCCCACAACCCCCATAACCCCGTGAAACCCTTCCCCCATCAGAAATCCACCACTGCCCACCCGCTCTGCCGTGCCCCAGCCACCGCCTCCCTAGACGCCTGTCGCCGGCGCCTCTTCCAATCCCCACACACGGTTCTCCTTCTCTTTCTCCTTTCCTCTTGTTTTTCTCTTGATTTATGTATGATGTGTTATGAATTCATGAAAGTATGATGTTATAAAGGTGTGTGATTCTTGTGATTTTTGAGTCATGAATTGTAGTTGTTTTGGGTTTGAATGTGTGTGTGTTTCTGAATTGTTTTCTAGTGGGTTTTGTTTACAGGTGATTACTCACATGAATAGCATATCATAGGTTCTACATTGTCTTATTAGCCCTTCTTGTACTGCTAGTTGCTATACACTGAGATATTTTATGGATTTGGGTCAATTACTTTCAAATGGCATGAGTACACTTTTTGGCAGTGGAGCAAATGTGAGGAGTTTTTTTCTTTGGTTTATTGATTTTGTTATGATTAGTGCAATGCATATAACTTCCAAATGAACCAATCTTATATTGGCAGCCTTTGCTCTTGAGGTGGATAAGGAATCTTAAATAATTTCATATTGCCATGCTGCCCTTGACAAGGCAAAGCATACTTTGAATTACATGTTAAAGGTGTGCAAAATTTTGAGGACTAACGTATTGGAGTATGAGCTACCAGTTTCTAATCATTGGGAATAGCGTTGCATTTGAAAGCAATTATTGCTGCATTTGACGAGCTATAACTAGGATGTGCTAGTGGTTGCTGGGCATGTTTGGTAAGGGTAAATCTATCATTACTTGCAATAGGGAAATTGTGGACAGAGACTTAGATATTTCTAACTGTTTTGTAAATGACTTGGTAGCTATGGAAGGAGTAATCTTCTTAAATCTGGTATTTGTTAGTATATTAATTTTAGGTTGTATTATTTGGTGTAGGAGAATAATTTGTAGAAGGTCCTTAAAAATAGAGAAAGTGGATACCCGTGCATTTTACACCAGGTACATACAATTACGAAGAACGTTATTTTTAATTAGGAGCATGATTTAGGGTGAAACATAAACATAGTATCATGTTTAGGGAACCCTTTGGATGAGATTGTTTGGTTACCCATTTGTAAGAATTCATGTTCTTTATTTTAGGGACATGTTTTGGTGTTATTTGTGAGAAACCGAGATTTATTAATTGGTATTAATTGTTAATTAATCCATGAGGTTGTTTATTATTACTCCTTCATTACTGATAGTATGATTGGAGTAAAGGTATATTTTATAAGTCTTAATGACGAGGTAGTTGACTTGGTTCAACAGTGTTATCAGTTGAGTTTGAAATTAAAAAGTTAAAAATTACAGTATAACAGAGATAGATTGAATAACTGTAATATTTACTGTTGTGTGCTACTGTGGTTGTGTTTATTGAGTTTAAACAGTAAATCGCTTAAAGAGAAAGAGGATAAGCAATAAAACTCTAGGCTAGTGCACGTCTAGAGTATTGACAATCAAGGGTTGGAGTTCACGGGGTATTATCCGAGGCTTTTCTGGGAGGCCATGTGATCTACGAGTCTCTATTTTATAAAGTTTTAAACTTAAAATTGGGGTTAGTTGAGATCTCATCTAGCTATGGTAACGGAGTCGCGCCCGTTTACCATCTGGATTTTTATACTGTATTTTGATGATCTGCGACGGGAGTGCATGGGTTATTTATTTATTTGATGTCCTAACTAGGACATGGGGGAGATAACCTAGTCAATTTCTTAATCCAAATCATTAATAAATTTATCATGTCAGTTAGGTGAAATGTTGCATGATACGTTCTTACTTTTCTTATAGTTATTTAATTAACAGTTCAACGGTCGTATCTCGTAATTCGTATGTACTCAACTTGCTGATTACATGCCTTGTGTGTTTTGGTCATGACTTTCGCCCATAAATGACACTGTAATGATCCAATACTTACATTTGTATTATTGGGGAGCAGATTATTAATAGGCATCTAAACAAGCATTCATGCATGGGCGGGTTGGAGAGAAACGTTATTTTAACTTGGATTTCGGAATAAATTATGTTAGGTTTGATTTGGTTTTAAACTGTTGGATTTGAAATAAAGTTAAATGTTATTTGGTACATTACAGGAAGGGCCGTAGAGGTTCCAGTTTGTTACATCAGGACTTGATTTACGTTTAATGTTATTTCATAAGTCTTTTGGTTTTTCCGCTGCAAAACTCTGTTTTATAGCCTTAACGTTTGAACACATGGCGGTAGCACACCGATAGTTCCTAAAGGTTTGGGTTTCGGGAAAACGGGAATTATCGGGGTGTTACACCCGACACATCATTCGGTACAGGTAGGATAGAGCCGCGCTGCCCCAACTGTAACTGGCTACACTATCCCAAGGTCGGTCGAACAGATTCAAGTATATAAGCTACACCTCTTTTCCTGACTTATCCGCAAAAAGTACACAAGAAACGAGGACCCAACAGTACATCCTGGCGTACCTCAAAATATCCATCTCATTGGCGTTCGCAGGCGGGAGATGGGCGAAGGTATCATGCAGCCAACTGAATCTCACAGTGGACCCCACCACGGTACCCTCTGGTGGGGAAACTCCAAACATTCGGAGCATCGTCATGGCGTATGGTGCGGGACTAGGTCCAGACACTGCCCTACCTGTCACCGATAGTCGTGTGAGGATGCACACATCCCGTAAGGTGATCGTGGCGTCCCCAACAGGTAGGTGGAAGGTGTGTGTCTCCTGCCTCCACCTCTCAACCAAGGCCGTGACAAGGCCAGGGTCGATTCGCAGCGACCGTAACCTATGGATCCCGTATAGCCCGACACATCAAACATACGAGAGTACTCTCTCATCCACAGGCCACTCAAAGGAGTGGTGGCGAGTGTAAAGCGTAGACGCACTATCCAACGTTCCATTCCATAGCTCATGGGAACGATGCGTCTGCTGCACCCTAAGAACAGACGGGTCTACTGGGCCTGGTTCCATATCCTGTAAATCTAACATAACAGAGTACAAAATGTGCATAAAAGATTCTATATTCGGAAATGTGCATAACATAACATAAAGAGTGGGGATGTTCATAACATAAAAGAACCTAGTACATATTGGCTAAAGAGTACAAAATAGAAAACCCTAACATTCTATACTATTGCTCGTCTCTGCAGACAACTTCTTCTATTATGTCCAACAACGTGACAAACACTGCATGTGACTCCTCGGTCTGTGTTATCGTCCATCTCATTTCGTAACCTTTTAGATCGTGGATGACCCCTAGCCCGAACTCGAGTCTCATCAGCAATAACTTGTGGTCCTATAAATGCTCTCCACACCGTGTCATTAAGAAGTGGGTGGAATTGAGGCTGGTACGTGCGCATGTATGCCACACTATGGAAATGTAGATCAATGAATGGTGCCTCGGAAACGTGATACTAACGACACACGGCCAACACATGCGAACAAGGGTAGTGATATACTTGAACCTTGTTGCACGTGCATGTCCCGTCAGCAAAACGTACCATGTATCGTTTCCCTCCCTTACGTGCCAACCTTTCACCTCGGCCACTTGTCACTTCGTATACGCCGCTCCCAATGTCATACGGCACTACATTGTGGAATCTGGCCTTACTTCCGTTAACTTCAATCCTCTGCTGTACATAATGAGTATAGGGTTGGGTTGCTGCTACGTGTTCCGCACCTATCTCTCGTTTGTGAACGAACCACTTGTTCACTCTGTAGAATGTCAACTCAACAATTGCTGAAAATGGCAGAAATCTAGCTCCCTTAATGACATCGTTAAACACTTCAGCCATGTTTGTTGTCGCATATCCGTATCTATGTCCTCCATCGTAGACAATCGACCATTTCTCAATTGACATATCTTGGATATATTCAGCTGCGCCAGGGGAGACCTGAGTAATTCGTCTGATGGCTTTGTCGACCTTCGAAGTTTTCTGCTAGAAAGCAGCTCTAATGAATGCTTTCTTCACTAAGGTATTCTTGACGTGGGTGTTCAAATTCGAAGCAACATGACGAATGCAGAATCGGTGAAATGCGTCTGGCGGCGTCCATCCACTATGAACATCATTCATAGCCTGAATAATACCCGGGTGACGATCTAATAATACATATAGTCCCCTTCTACTCGTAACACGATGTCTGATGCATGCCATGAACTAGCTCCAACTCTCTCCGTTCTCATCCTCGACGAGAGCAAAAGCAATGGGGAATAGTTGATTATTCCCATCAACCCCTATTGCTATAAGCATATGACCCGTGTATTTTCCATACTAATGCATACCATCGATGACAATCAGGGGAAGTGCGTGCTTAAACCCTTCTATACACGGTTTGAATGACCAAAATAACCGCTGGAACACCCTATAACCAGGACCCTCTGATTTGTAACACCACTCAACGGCCATCCCAGGATGAGTATCCATTAGTGCTTGCATAATATGGGGCAACCATTCATAAGAGAACTCCCAGTTACCGTAAATTTCTGCTATTGCAACTTGCTTACCGTACCATGCTTTTATATACGGTACGGTGTGGTGGAATCTCCCACGCACCATCTCTATAATAACGGCCACTTTCAATGTGGGATCAGCTCTAACACAATCCTTTACGAAATTGCCGATCAGTGACGCACTAAGATGACGAACTCCTCGGTTCTGACTGCCACTGACACAGGACAAAGCGTGTGGACCTTTGTATGTTGTTATGCACCAAAATGAAATTAAGGTACTCTTCTGCCTAGCATGTAGTCTCCAACCACATTTATTACTACAAACCACCTCCAACACACTAGTGTTTGATGTTCGACACCGATACGATGTATTTGACTTAAGGTTATACATCTTGAAAGCTTCAATGAGATCTCTCTTATTAGTGAACTCCATTCCCTTAACGAATTCATTATCGACACCACATGGTGGGCGTATCATCGTCCAACTATCGTCCTCTTCATACTCTAACATGCTATTGTAATAAGGAATGTTAGATTCAACTGCAATCTCGTTGGCCTCCGATCCAGTCCCTAGTTCTAGCTCTATGTTCAAATGATTGTCATCCTCTTCTTCTAGGTTAACGAGCTCCCCGTCTTCTACATCTTCTTCCCCCTCTGCTTCCTCATCTACTTCCTCTTCTTCTACTCCTTCCTCAGATTGTCCAGTCCTTTCTCCATAAAGGTAATTTCCAAACCCATCTTTAAGAAGAGTATTGTTTAATGGATTCACCCGAGAAGTAGCTAGTTCTGAGTTATCATTGTGAATTTGACTTGTGGATGGAATGATTGAAAATGGCTGATGTTAAGATAAGATGTCCATTAAACCAGTATATGAAGATGGTAAGGGTACTAGATCAACATATATTTCAATGCCAGATTGTGGATAATTTTGAATACACACCCATAATACTTTAACAACATAGTCATCAGTGAACAACAATGCCATACATGTTGACGGCCCAGTAGGATACTTCATTCTCAATTTCAGTTCCACCAACCGTCTATCAAACCCACACAAACTAAAGACCATGTCAACAATATCAGAGAAGTTGTTCTCACCACTAATTACGATAGGTCTACACTGTCCACCATCATACCCAACCGTATTATCTTGTTCTACCAATGTTCCACCCCACGACATAACAATGGGTATACATTGGTATTCATGAAGCCTACAACAACAAAAACTATTCAATGATATTCAAGAATATAATATACAATAAACTAAAATTAATTAATTAACTAACCTAGTTAACCTTACTTAATTAACCTTTCTAATTAACCTAAATATAAGCACCTAATAAAATAAACTAAATTAACCTAAATATATTAACGTAAGGAAATAAACTAATTTAGTAGACTAACCTTACTTAATGTACTAACCTAATAAACTAATCTAAATTAATACACTAATCATAATAAATAAACTAACCTAATAATCTAACCTTGCCTATTAAACTAATCTTAATTAATTAATTAGCTAACCTAGTTAACCTTACTTAATTAACATTACCTATTTAACCTAAATATAAGCACCTAATAAAATAAACTAAATTAACCTAAATATATTAACGTAAGGAAATAAACTAATTTAGTAGACTAACCTTACTTAATGTACTAACCTAATAAACTAATCTAAATTAATACACTAACCATAATTAATAAACTAACCTAATAATCTAACCTTACCTATTAAACTAATCTTAATTAATTAATTAACTAACCTAGTTAACCTTACTTAATTAACCTTACCTAATTAACCTAAATATAAGCACCTAATAAAATAAACTAAATTAACCTAAATATATTAATGTAAGGAAATAAACTAATTTATTAAACTAACCTTACTTAATGTACTAACCTAATAAACTAATCTAAATTAATACACTAACCATAATTAATAAACTAACCTAATAATCTAACCTTACTTATTAAACTAATCTAGTAAACTAAACTTAATTAATTAACTACTATAATTAACCTTACTTAATTAACCTAAATATACTAACCTAATAAAATATACTAAATTAACCTAAATATATTAAATTAATAAAATAAAATAATCTAATAAACTAAACTTCATTAATTAACTAATATAACTAACCTTACTTAATAAGCTAATTTTAATTAATTAACCTTACTTAATTAACTAATCTACATTAACCTAAATTAATCTACTATAATAAATTAATTAAGTAATCTACTCTAATAAACTAACCTATTTTAATAAACTAAACAAAATTAATAAAATAATCTATACTAATTACTAACCTAAATATTAAACAAATCTAATTAACTAACCTTAGTCAATAAACTCACCTAAATTAATATACTAACCTAATTTATGATTTACTAACCTAAATAAAAGTCCACTTAACCAAATCCATATCAATACCTAAACTAAAATAATAAAACATATACACTACCAAAATATCAATAATAACATACCAAAAATTAATTCACGAAATTAACATAAAAAAAATTAATTCAAGAAATTGTAAAAAAATAACATAACACAACTCATAATTTCAAATAAAAAAACGAAATAAAAAAAAAACATGAAATGAAAAAATAAAATACATGATAAATAAAACTTAAAATTCCTCAAAATAAAGTACATACCTTGTGAAATGGAAAGAAATGGAAGAATTTGGGAGGAAAATGGAAGAATTTGGGAGGATTGTTCGTAGAGGGGAGGCACGAGCAGAAGCGCAGGAGAAATGGGAGGAAGAACAGGGAAATGGGGAGGAAGAAGGGAGAAAAAGAAAAAAAACTGGCTTCAATGAAATCGCTGCCCAGGGCAGCGATTCATTAATTAGTAAAAACGCTGCCCGAGGCAGCGATTTCTTCTGCGCTGATTCCCTGGCCTCTGCACTGACTCTGAAAATATTCCAAAGAAAACGCTGCCCTTGTCAGCGTTTTTCATTGAAGTGTAACGCTGCTCTAGGCAGCGTTTTCTTTTGGCCCACAATTTTATCCTAAAATCAAGCTCATGCATATCGCTGCCCTCGGTAGCGTTTCTTCATTAAGTATAACGCTGTCTAGGGCAGCGTTTTATTTTCGAAGCTAAATTAGCTTATTTTTGAAATTATTTTAAACAGTAACTTATTTTTCGAAATTTTAATTTTTTTTGGCTTAAAAATAAGAAAAAGTTCCAAATTTGAGCTTTCCGGCATCCCACCAGCACTAAGGGGTGTCCCTCAGATCAATGTTTGCTTTGACATTGATGCCAATGGTATCTTGAATGTCTCTGCTGAGGAGAAGACTACTGGATAGAAGAACAAGATCACAATCACCAATGACAAGGGTAGACTTTCCAAGGAGGAAATTGAGAAGATGGTTCAAGAGGCAGAGAAGTACAAGTCTAAGGATGAGGAGCACAAAAAGAAGGTTGAGGCCAAAAACGCCCTTGAAAAATACGCTTACATCATGAGGAACACCGTCAAGGATGAGAAGATAGGTGCCAAGCTCTCAAAAGCCGACAAGAAGAAGATTGAGGATGCTATCGACTCCACTATCCAGTGGCTTGATGGCAACCAGCTTGCTGAGGCTGATGAGTTTGAAGACAAGATAAAGGAGCTCGAGGGCATTTGCAACCCTATCATCGCCAAGATGTATCAGGGTGCTGGAGGTGACATGGGTGGTGGTATGGAGGATGAAGGTCCAACGTCTGGTGGAGGTGCTGGCCCCAAGATTGAGGAAGTAGACTAAGCGGTTACTTCTTTATTATCATTCGTTACTTTTTTAATTATTGTTTAGACAGTTGATTGGTTTTAGGCAATGGCTGAATTAACAGTGGGTAAATCATTTACTGTTATTTTGGGATTTTAACAGCTATATTTAGCAGTTGGACAGTAAGGTTAGCCATTTCTTTTGGGTAATGAAGTTTCAAATATTTTCTCCGGCATAGCGAGTTGTTGATCTTATAAATTTCTGTTACTATATTATCTTTTTTTTGGTTTCTAACATTTTATTTTTGACTCTAACAGTGAACCTGCACCGACCCGATCCATTTTAATCCGAACCGGTTTACAACCCGAAAGTTATAACTCGTATCGATCCGGCCCAAATCCAACATGGAAACCGATTTAACCCAAAATACAACTCGACCAGAATCTAACCGGCTTCAACTCGATTATAACCCGATTTTGAAATGACTCGACCCATTTATAACCCAGCTCGATTGTAAATCGATTAGTAACAATCTAAACCCGATTCAACCTGATAAGAAACCAATAAAGCATAATTGATATTGACACATAACCCAATTTAAAAAGACATGGTCAAAACTAACTTGTTAGAAACCCAATAGTAGAGTTATCATACTCAAATCACTTTTCCTTGTAAATTATTAGGATTCTTAGCAAACGACTTATTATTTCACAAAATTCTAACATGGAAGCATATTTCAATATATGTGAAATACTAAAATATGTATGTTACATTCTAATAAAAAAACAAGATTTTTTACAAAATTTATGATAGCACATAAAAATATTAATTATGAATTTATAATTATTTTATTTAAACTAATTTGTGAAAATTAAAAAAAAATTGTTAATTGCATAAAATTGCAAAAGAAGTCTAAAGTCTATCTAATAAAATAGACTTTCAGTCATCATTAATTGACATCCACTTTATTTTTTCGGACACAAAAACAACTAAAAACGCTCAAATTTAATATTGTTGTTGATTAAATTATTTAAATTCAAAGTACATAGAATTATAGAATTCATATTCTCGTAATTTCATTAGTATCTTACTATGATACTTTACCAAGATGCAAAATCGTAGTCAATTATGTATCACTTATAGATCTATAATTAGTTTATTCTTATAATTTAATCTGAAACCTTTGGTACACTAGTTGATTTTCAAGGCTTCATACTTGAATGAAATATTAACAGAGCATCATTAGTTGGTTTTAACTAGGGGTGTTCATAAACGGTTAATCGTACCGTTAAGCCTTAACGATACGGTTAATCGTTATAACAGTTATTAGAAAAGGCTAACCGTAACCGTACCGTTAAGTAACAGTAACCTATAAACGATTAATCGGCATTTAATGGTAAGGTTAATGGTTAACCGCTAACCATTTTACTCCATTTTTATGCACTTGTACACCTAATATTGTTAAACTATTTGTATGATTCCTTAGTTCATTTGGATCTTCTATAATAGTAATACCACATATATACGCAAGGTTTGATCATGCATAAAAAAAAACTTATGACATTCATTCATGTTTTAGTCTTTTAGGTTTAGTTTTTTGTAAAAAAATAATAATATTGATTAATCGACGGTTAACCATTATAAAAATTTATTACCGTAACTGTTACTTCTTAACAGCTCGATAAAATAACCGTTAATATGAACCAAAATTATACACGGGTAACATTTATATTTATTTTGCACACCCCTAATTTTAACGATCTTGAATAAGAATATGATTTTTGGATATGATGATTGATATTTCTATCGAAATAACAAATTCATACCTTTATACTTTATATGTATTGGTTTCCAAAAGTTGATGATTATGATTTTTTTAACAATTTATAGATTTATAAATTTTCATTTTTTCTACAAAACAAAAAAAAATTAGGAATATTGTTGATAAAGGTTGAGAGTTATAAGTGTAATTAAATACGTTATTATGTAGGATCGCACGATTTTACAATTCGATCATATTTTGCCAAGCCCACTATATCAAAATAAAACCTTGATCTTAACAACACTGTTTATTGTAAAAGAATTGACAAGTGTATAATAGAAACTAAATAATCATGAATTTAAGCTAACTTGTAAAATGCGATTTACAACATAATTGTAAAATAATTATATATCGAACCAAGTTATCTCGAAATGGCCCGGAATAAACTGTCTTAACCTGTCCAAATTGGACTCGGCCCAAAATCGAGCCAAACCCAAAATAAATTGTCTTAACCGGGTCAAACCCGAATCAAATCCGAACCAAACCAATTAAGTAAACAACCGATTGAACCCAATTTGATTATTAACCCGAAACTGAACCAAACCGATCCGAAAATAATTAACAACCCGTTTCAATCTGACCTAACAATATCGGATCCGTTAGTACTGAATCAAACCCGTACCTACAACCTACTGACAATTGACTTGAATCGGACAAATATGTAAATAAAAGTTAGAACCGACAATTATTGTCCTTCCAAGCTGGAAGGTATCAAGTCAAAACAACGTTGTAGATTTCTTATCTTTTGAACTATCACTACTCTCTTCTATCTGAGATTTAAAATTTTTCATTTACTCTACTGATGATTGATTACGGTAACATAATTTAAGTTTGAATTAGGGGTGTTAATTCGGGTCCATGGATTAGTAACCTATCGTGTGTCTATGCTTATCGATTTGGAAAATTTTGATTATCGAGTCAAGTCAGGTCATTATTGGGTTAGGTTAAATTGGTTATGTGCTTGCTCGAGTTCAGTTTGGGTTCAGGTTAAGTCGTATTTGGTTCCGGTCAATTCAGATCTGTAACACCTCGATAATTCCCGTTTTCCCGGAACCCAACCCTTTAGGAACTATCGGTGTGCTACCGCCACTTATTCAAATGTTAAGGCTATAAAACAGAGTTTTATAGCGGAAAACCAAAAGACTTATGAAATAACATAAAACGTAAATCAAATCCTGATGTAACAAACTAGAACCTCTATGGCCCTTACTGTAATGTAACAAATAATGTTTACCTCTAATTCAAATCCAACAGTTTAAAACCAAAACAAACCTAACATAATTTATTTCGAAATCTAAATTAAAATAACGTTTCTCTCTAACCCGCCCATGCATGAATGGTTGTTTAGATACCTGTTAATAACCTGCTCCCCAATAATACAAATGTAAGTATTGGATCATTACAGTGTCATTTATAGGCGAAAGCCATGACCAAAAACACACAAGGCACGTAATCAGCAAGCTGAGTACATACGAATTACAAGTACGACAGTTGAACTGATAATTAAATAACTATAAGAAATGTAAGAACGTATCATGCAACATTTTACTTAACTGACACGATAAATTGATTAATGATTTGGATTCTGACATGATAAATTGATTAATGATTTGTATTAAGCAATAGACTAGGTTGTCTCCCCCATGTCCTAATTAGGACATCAAATAAATAAATGACACATGCACTCCCGTCGGAGAGCATCAAAATATAGTATAAAAATCCAGATGGTAAACGGGCGCGACTCCGTTACCATAGCTAGATGAGATCTCAACTAACCCCAATTTTAAGTTCAAAACTTTATAAAAGAGAGACTTGTAGACCACACGGTCTCCAACAAAAGCCACGAATAATACCCCTGTGAACTCCAACCCCTGATTGTCAATACTTTAGATGTGCACTAGCCTAGAGTTTTATTGCTTATCCTTTTTCTCTTTAAGTAATTTACTATTTAAACTCAATAAACACAATCATCGCAACACACATATGCAAATATTACAGTCATACAATATATCTCTGTTATACTGTAATTTTTAACTTTTTAATTTCAATCTTAACTGATAAAACTGTTGAACCAAGTCAGATACCCTCGTCATTATGACTTATAAAATACACCTTTACTCTAATCATACTATCAGTAATGAAGGAGTAATAATAAACAACCTCATATATTAATTAACAATTAATACCAATTAATAAATCACGGTTTCTCACAAATAACACCAAAACATGCCCATAATATAAAGAACATGAATTCTTACAAATGGATAACCAAACAATCTCATCCACAGGGTTCCCTAAACATGATACTAATTTTATATTTCACCCTAAATCATGCTCCTAATTAAAGGTAACGTTCTTCGTAATTTGTACATACCAGGTGTAAAAAGCACGGTACCCACTTTCTCTATTTTTAAGGACCTTCTCCAAATTATTCTCCTACACCAAATAATGTAATCTAATTTAATATACCAATAATACCAAATTTACAACAACCACACTAAATTTTCTAAGACTTTAAAATCATTCCAACTACTTCCCAAACTCACCGGTTAGCATTTTAAACAAAATTCATTCAAATCTACTAACATCCAATACAATATTAAAGTCAACAATGCACTATTATTTGTGTTATATATCAGTGTACCCACTTAATTATTGAGCTAAGTAAGTAAACAAATTCTGGAATGTTGACTGATAAATTCTCAAAACTTGTAAATAAAACAACCATCGACGACGACAAGTAACTAGCTAATCAAAAAAATTTGTAAACCACATATACTTCGTATATGTTATACTATGACGTTTTCGACATTAGTTTTTTTTAGGGATTTTAATACAGCTAGAGATAATTAAGGTAAACATTGGCTACTACATACATACGATATTCTACTATTCACAGTGTCATTTTCATGAGAACAACCGTAAAGCATCTCCTAACTTCATTATGATCATCATTAGCAAAATGTTGGCAAGTACCCCATATTATAAGCAGTAGCATATCAATAGCATAACCATAAGCAGCATCATATCACATTCATGGATTTCATTAAATTAAACTCTCCATATACTAAGTAGTAGTATGTCCATAAAATAATTCATGAACCTAATTCTCAATATACTCATACAATTGTGAATCTCAAATTCAAAAATTTCATTAAATTAGACCCTAATATTCCTTCATACAGAAAAGTTAATCCCACCAATTATACAACATTTGCCAAGATTTTACCATGTGAAGATAATGGCTTATGCGGTATGCAGCACAAATAAACCAACGAGATTATGAACATGTTTTCAATACCATACTCTGAATAATTCGATTCAAACACCTCAAACATCATTTAAAACAAAAGAATTACAACACAACCACCATAAATTTCTTCATAAACTATGCATACTAGATCATAAAATCAAGGGAAAGAGAAGGGAAAGGAGGAAGAAGACCGTAAGAGGGGCATGCTCACCGGCGGCGGCTGGCTGGGGCACGGCAGAGCAGGGGCAGCGGGGTTGGCTGGGCTAGTAGTAGGGCAAAGGGCAGCAGGGGGAAGGGTTCTGATGGGGGAATTCTTCACGGGGGTTTTTTTTTTCCTTTTTGTTTTTGTGCGGTTTTATGGGGTTTGGTTTATGCTTTGTAGGGGAAATTGTCACGGGGTGGGTTTTATAAATGGGTAGGTTTATTTATTTTTTTTGAAGAGTTTAGACTTAGGTAAAATTATTAGGTTTAAGGTATTTTAGTTTTAGTGGGTTTCTTAGGAAAATAATTAGATAAAAAAAATTAGTTGTAGAATTTCGGAGGATTACAAGATCGGTTTCTAGACGAGTTATAGCTAGGGGTGGCAAAAACTGACCCGACCTGAAAACCGACATGAACCCAACCCAAAAATAGTGGGTTAGAGTTGAGATTTATGACACGGAAACTTAAATAGGTTTACATGAACCCGACCTGAAATTAAATGGCTTAGGTTAAGGTTGAAAATTCAAACCCGAATGACCCACGTAACCCGAAATTATTTTTGGGTCAAAATCATGTCGGGTGTCGGGTTAACCCAAACCCGACCTTATAACCAAACTATAATAAGTAGATTAAAAAAAATTTACTTGGCTAGTCACCCCAAATCCCAAGCCCAAATTAAAACGCTAAAAGATAATTAAACTACTATTGTCAACTTGTTAGCCATTTCATCTCAATTTTAAAAGTTTTCTTTTTTTCTTCAGCCACTCTATTGAATAACCATATATCAGGAGTGGCAAAAACTGACCCGGAAATAGCGGGTAGGGTCGAAATTTTCAACACAAAAACTTAAATGGTTTGACACGAACCTGACCCGAAATTAAATGGGTTAGGTTCGGGTTGGGGTTTTCAACCCGAAAACTTAAATTGATCAGGTTTGGGTTGGGGGAAAGTTGACCTGAAAATAGGTGATCCGAACATGAACTCGACTTGATCTGTTTGCCACCCCTAGTTATAGCGGGTTTTAGTTTAATGACATGTTATTATCGATTTATGACTTAGTATTTGTTATTTTGTTGTATTCGTTTCAGATAATTTCGGATAAACTCATGCGATAACTTGTTTTATATGATGGTTAAACCATAAGTCATTGCAAAATAAAATATTTATGAGGTAATAAAATAGTTTATGTATTCAAGAAAATGATATGTAAAAGTAAAATATATTATGTGTGTTGGGGTAAACAAAAAGGATGTAAAAATAATGAAGGTTTTATGGTTGAATCAAGAGTCCTAGATGTTCTTCATTCTTAAGTTCTCAACCTATTTTTATTAGTATTTAGTTCATTTGCCATCTCTTTTTAAACTGGTTACTTGTTTAGTATCGATTAAAGTTAATTTAGCTGGCTTATGAATCACATTTGAATACAGTTTAACCAACTTTTTAAAAAATATTGGATAGGATATCTTTCAAATAAAAACATATTTTAGTTGGTCAAAACACCTACCTAATAACTTAAATTCCTAATTAGAACATATAAGTCTTTAAAAATAAAACATATAAGTCTTTAAAAATAAAACTTCAACAAACTATTCTCTATTAATCATACAAATTAGAACCATTAAGATCCATATTTAGAATTTCAAAAATCACCATCAAATGACAAAATCAAAGTTTCAAATTCTTAAAAGAGTGACAAAACAAACAATGCGAAGGAAATAAAGTTCTCTCCACTAAACCCAAAAATGTATAATCATCCAAGCGAATACATGTTAGAAATTTGCTCCCCAATATTACAAGTGTAAAAATTAGATCATTACAGGGTCATTGAAAGGCAAATGTCATGTCTAGAAGATCATATACAAAGCACGTAGTTAGTGAAGTTGAGTACATAAAAGTTACAAAAATCATAATGATATGCAATGACTTGATAAGATGTAAAATGCAAGACATGACGATTCTTGACTTAATTCATAACCCTTTACTTAATTAACTCTTAGTTCATTTAATTAATAGTTTGGAGTAAGCAATAGACAAGGTTGTCTCCCCATGTCCCAATTAGAAACTATAGAAAATTAATGAGTAAACCCCATGCTCTCTTGTCAGAGAGCATCAAAATAATGTTCGTAATCCAGATGATAAACGGGCGCGAATCATTCACAATAGCTAGATAAGATCTAAACTAACCCAAATTTAAGTTCAAAATCTAAACTAACCCAAATTTAAGTTCAAAAGTTTGTAAAAGAGAGACTCGTAGATCACACGACCTCTAAGTAAAAAAAGCCACGGATAACACCCCGTGAAGTCCCAACCCCTAATTGTCAATACTTTAGACGATCACTAGCCCAAAGTTTTATTATTTATCCATGTTTCACTTTACGTGATTTAAAATTTATTATTTTAGTTCCAACTCGTCAAAGAATCTGCACACAATGCATCACAATAATACATAACCATCCACTTTTATTTTAGAATTTAACTCATTGATTTCATCCTCAAAATTTCCCATGTTGAAAAAAGTCAACTAACCTTGTCATTAAGACTTGAATATCACCCTTTACTCAATCTATACCATTAGCTACGAAAGAGTAATAATGAATAACATCATGGAATAATTAGAACAACCCAAACTTCTTAACTTTACTTAATCACTTCATGATTCGTAATAGTAATTCATCATTTACAAACCACACAACATAACCAAACACCAAATCATGCCTCATAAGTAAAAAGAGCACTAATCTTACATTGTAAACCAAATAATTAATCCCAAAAGGTTCCCTAAAAATGAAACTAATTTTTCATTCCATCTTAGATCATGCTTCTAAAGTCAAGATTTTCATAACTTGTACGTTCCTCAAATAAAAATAACGAGTGATCACTCTATGAATTGTCTTCTATAAATCGTTTTCCTAAATTAAATAATCGATAATCGAAACCTTAATCAATACCCAACCTTAACCAAAAAATCATTCAAATACGTTTTTAAGTCTCCCGAAAACATAGATTGGTATTTCATAGATAGTACTTTGAGTGCTGATCGAAAATTTATCAAAATACACATTTCATTAATCCTTTTCAACATGTTTAATAATTCTTATTGGGAAATCTTTTCATCAGTAGTTTTTGCAAATTTTACAACCTTAACTTGTAGCACTATAGTAATAATCATTTAAAACATGTATGTTTTTGTCACATGGGATAATGTGGAATTTTCCAACACGGAGAGGTACATCTCCTATTTGCCAATGGGAGGGAAACACAAGTGGGTTTAAGTTCACCCATTTGAAGTTTGTTGCAGATAGATAGGGGCATAAGGCTCACACTGGCACCCAAATCACAAATTTCCATCTTAATCTCCAAATCCCCTAGCTAACAAGAATAAAGTAACTTCGTAGAGTATTCAAATTGATTGCACTATTTTCAGTGATAAGGGAAACTATGTCATTCTCCTCAAAGTTCGGGAAACTATATGCAGTTTCTTCAAAATATCCAAGAATTTACAGTACATCTTCTCAAGTTTTTCCTGAGCCAATCTTTGTGGGAAAGGAATCGACGACTTATATGGTTCGATAGGAGTGCGGGATGATTCCTTGTTCCCTGCTTAGCCTCATCAACAACAACTTCTTCAACTACAACTTCACTCAAAACAACCTCAACTCTCATTAGTGGGTCCTCCAATTATTTGCTACTCATCAATGTCACTATGTTCATCTGTTCTTTTAGAGGAATTTCAATGTTTCCAAGAAACTATGTAGGAATTTATAACAAGTGACTAACCTACTGAGCCAGTTGATTTGAATTCTTAATTTAGCAGTTTGCTTCTTTTGCTCAGCATTTTTTTTACTATGTGAAGTGATGAAAGTTTCCATCATGACTTCTAAATTTGAATTTTAAGGGACCTAATATTGTTGGAAAGTAGGAGGATTAAAAGGTGGTCTTCCCTTGAAACGGGGTGGTCTTAGGTGCTAGGTGAAGTTGTTGCGCTATGGGGCTTGAGTTTGAGTTGGGTTCAGCACAACCTAGTTGTTTTTGTATGAGAGGAAGTTATGTTGCTTCCAACCTTTATTGTAAGTGTTTAAGAAGGGATCGAATCACTTCTTCTGATTGTTATAGATAGCATTTATTTGCTCACTGCTCAAATCACCCAAAAGTGTATTGACATTGACTCATATCATGCCTTGAAATACCACATACTTCACAAAAAGCCACCATAATAGATTTCCCATGAATCTTACCCAAATTACCCATGAGTCCTTGCATAGGGGCTACCATCTTAGATATATCAATATTTGAAGAAGAAGACTCCTTTCTAGAATCAGATCTTGAAGAACGGGTAGTATATGTAGTAGCCATCTTCTCAATCAAAGTTAGAGTGCCTTGAGAATTGTTCTTCTAAATATTACCCCCTGAAGCTACATTGCTATACATCTTGCTATCATGGTTTAAACCATTATAGAAGGTTTGAAGTATTAGTCAATATGTTAACCCATGATGAGAACAACACTTAAGCATTCTCTTATACCTTGTCCACGTCTCATGGAGTGATTCATCATACATCTGATGGAAGTTATTTATTTTAGGCCTCAGCTTGGTCATCTTGTCCTAATTTTAAGAACTTCATGAGAAAACCTTTAATGAGTTTAAAGCGACAAGATTGTTGATTACAATGCAAGAAAAAACCTTCAATGGCAATTATATGTTCTAGCACTAATGCTTGAGTCTCAAAATCTCTGAATATATCTGATTTCTATCCTTAGAAAACCTAAAAAAATATTTGTACTAAGTTATATTTACATCTAGCCTAAGTAAAGAAAATCGTGGAAATTAAGCCTATGGAAACAAACTCGAATAAGTGGCCAACAGACTCATCTAAGTCTTTTCCCATAATGCTAAAATCAGGAGATTAAAAGCAAAACTCTCTATCTGGCACAAACTCGGACGAGTGCTCCGCGGACTCATCCCAGTCTCTTATATTTCTAAATTTTGCATTTTTAATAATACGAATCACGAGGTGTTAATTAGCTGACAAAATTGAGAAATAATTGAACAACAATGGTAGATCCCAAGAAGGGTGAGTGCATGTTGATGGGAAAAAGGGAGGTTAGGTGTTGACGGGAAAGGGAGTATTGGTGTTGATGGGAAAAAGGAAGATCGGGTGTTGATGGGAAGAGGGGAAAGAATATTGATGTATGATTGATTAAAATGTACACTCTATATTTCATTAAAATTAATGGTTATGATGAGAGTTCTCACCATAGAGGTAGTTCTCTTATATATATGAGGGATCTAATGAGAAGGATGCTTGAAATCAAAAGGATAATAAGGGAGGCAACACCCCAGACATCAGCATCTTTCAATATCTTGATCAAATCCCAGCATTTATGTTGGCATTTTTTGAGAGTTGGTTTGACCCAGTCGGTGATGGTAATTGTGGATTTCGAGTTGTAACCAACTTCTTTTTGGGCGACTAAGAGTGGTGGATCTTAGCCAGAACCATGATTGCAAACAAGGTTGTTTCTCATCCTCAAGTGTACAATGAAGTTTATGGTGTAGGGTGACTCGATCTCGAGATTTGTTGTATTAGGTCGAGTGGCGGGAGATATGAAACCGATCATTGGCTAGTAGTTCCAAGACTTATTCCCGATTTCTAACTTATCCAACGCCGCTATTATACTTTATGATGTAGGGGAAAATGGAGTCGAAATCTATCCATGCATTACCGTGCTACCTTGGAGGGCTATAGGGCCATATCGGGAACTAACGCTACACACGATTGCAAACTACCACTATGTAAAACTTGGTCTTACATCTAATTTCCTCATCACTAATGTTGCAATTTATTGGCATCGTGTTTATGAGTTTCATTTTAGTACTTGGGATCAACTGTATTAACTAAAAAATGCTACATTTATAAATCTTGCAAGTAACTGACTTATTATTAAAAAAATTACTCATTCGACTATATTGATCTCTCTTTTTAAGTTGGAATTTTCAATTTTATGTTTTAAATTCTTTCTTAGTTTATTGAATTTAGGCATTAATGTATAACACAAGCAAATCACTCAACATAAACATTAATTTATAAGTCAATCTAGGAGCAACAAAGAACCAATGCAAACATAAAGTGACTAATGAACTAAAAACATCCATGTACAATCATCTGTTTGGTATAATATACTTAAACTACAAGAACTAAAACATAAACAACAAAAACACCTCAGGGTTGTTGTTCTATCATGGTGTTCCCATCAATAATGAGATCTCGTGCAATTTTGATTGCCAGGGTAACCTCACCACGAGCGTCAACAATGAAGTGACAAATAATATGCATAGCCCAACCCATCCATTGTAGAAAGTAAATTATAATAGTCAGTAACAATATAGTATGAATGATAAAAATATTCACATACAAACAATTAGAAAAACTTAAGTAATCAGTATGAGTCCTCCCTAATGCTTGCGTCTGAGTGCTCTCACTATCTATAAGGCGAGGCTGAGAGTAGGTGAAGAACCAATCCAAATAATCCAGCGTACATGTGGGTCCCGGGTACATGACTGAGTTGATGAACAACCCTTTTTGGGTGGGACGTCTTGTGTAGGCATTAGGCAATGGGGTCGCCAACGAACCTGCATTCGAAAACTAGAAAGTAAATTTTTATAAAAAGAATGTGATTATGCTAAATCCTAATTTAAACAATACATAGTAATACTAAATAATATCTCAGCGTCAGTCATTTGATCAAGCCGAGTATGAAATGCCTCGAGGCGTTGGTGCTCCCTAGTCTTAGCTTATACATCCCTTATTGCATCCCGTGCAATGTCAGACTCATGATCAGAGAGCTCTAACATGGCCAAAGAGAGGGGATGTGAGTGAAGGGGATGAGACATCCAACCATAGCATAATAGTTAGCCCGAGATGCAATCCCAACTGGCGATATAGGTAAGGTAGTGCACCTAAACTCCATGAGTACCGATGGAGATGATGGGGATCCTTCTACACTTCCAATAGATAGGAGGGAAGAAGGCAGTGACTACTCTTATCAACAAACAATGTCAAACCAAGTAGTGTCATCTAGTAGCCGACAAACTTGACATCGAGAAATCTATCCAACACCTTACACCCACCGTAGATGCTTCTGACCATGACACCCATATTTTCCCAAATAGCTTTTGGCTTAACCAAAAGTTGATCCTTGGTCACCCCTAGCACCTCTTGAAAACTAGCATGCAGTGTCAAAATGTTGCTGACCATCTCAACCATATCCCCTTGAGCTGGGATCCTTAGAATGTAGTACACATCATGCAGCATAATAGTCATCTCACAAAAAGTGGATAAAACATGTTTTTATCAGGCTGTCAGTGCTCCACATACGCTAAAATCAACGACCAGTTGATGCGAGAATGCATGTTGTATGGCAAATAATGAAGTCAAGTAGCACAAACTTGAGCTTGTAAATCGTCGATCATGGTCATCTCCCAATCTCGCAAGCTGACACACCACTACAATCTATTGTCGAATCGTAAAGGCTCACGATGACTACGAACAATGAGCCGCATAACTAGGGATGAGACTCTCATCCGCCGCCCCTCCTGGCATCGCATCTTAAACAATCCAAGTCATGTATGTAGCTCGAGATGACTACGAACAATGAGCTGGACGAGACAAATAACGGTGCTCGATCTGCCAGATAAGAACCTCCCCCTGCCTTTCAGCACCATCACTACAGATGTGGATGCCTTACTATGCCCACCCTCCTACTCATCAGAGTGCAGGCTCGTGTCGAAAGAATCCACGTCACTGCTGAGATCAAAGGCATCATCCATATCGTCGTCACCATCGTCTGCGAAGCGAGAAGCTGTCCTCACTCTCTAAACCGAGGCATCAAAGCCTTGAGATCTAGTATGTTGATGCCCTAATCCCCCCCAATCCATCGACAAGTCCGAACTCGATGGTCAGCTCCTAAACTCTTCCCGCTATTGTTTCATTTAAAATAAATTTAAAATTACTCTAACTACTTAGAAAATGTCATATATAATATTATTATTACTATCAGTACTTATTAAAATATTATTGGTTATTATTATCCACTAATTATTGTTATTGTTAATGATTTATACTACTCTAATTACTTATAAAATATTATTACCAATGTTATTACTATTACTGTAATTACTAATAGTATTAAACATATTAGTATATTAAGAATAAAATCAATAATAATCAAGCATATTAACACTAACACTAATTAAGACTAATAATAAAATCAATAATAATTTAGGCATAATAATAAAAAAATCATAATACAATAATAATAAAGATGACAATAATAAAAATCATTTAAATAACAACAATAATAATAACAATATAAATAAAATCAATTTTTTTTTAAATTGCACAAACCGTAAAAAATAGGCATTTCTAGCATGGTAGAAACACTCAAAATGAGTGATTTCACCATGGCAGAAATGCTTGTTTTGGGTATTTGTAATTAAACTTTTTTACCTTAGCCGCCACCTGCTAACCAGCCGTTCCCTTTGGCGGTGGCATGGTGCTTGTTTGAGGGGATGTGAGTGAAGGGAAGTGAGAAAGTGATGGAGAATTAGAGAGGATTTGATTTTAGAGAGAGAAAGTGAATGGGAGGGCAATGAGGGAAGAATGACAAAGTCGTAAATAAGTGTTAGTGTTAATGAGTAATTTGCATGTGACGTTTGGTGTTTCACTATAATATTATTAATAATCTCTTGTTTGATTAGAATTTTATTGTAAAGAATGTTTTAAGAATCCCACACTGGTTAAAAATGTAAAATAGTTGGAGAGAGTTGTATATATAAACCCATAATCTCACATTTCATAAAAATGGAAGATGAGTTGAGGGTATACACCTAATAGAGATTCCTATAAAAATCCAAACCCAACCTAGTTATTATGCTAAAATTTGGGCTTATTATTGGCCTAGTTTGAGTGGGCAATGAGCTTTAGAAAAGCTAAATTTTTGAATTTAAACTTGAGCTGAGCTTCAAGTCAAGCACCATATCTAACTATCGAGCTCGAGTTTGAGTCTAGCCCATTACTTCTCTGCTCAACTCATTGATTAAGCACCTCTAATTGAAATTGAGGGTAAATGGTGAGAAAAGGTAATGGAGAAAGAAGGTAAGTAGGGGATTAGAGGAAAAACGTGAGGACATGTTGGTCTTAACACTTTCTTAAGGGACGAGGGCCTCCTTCTCCTACTTCACCATCTCTTGTACATATTATTGAAATGCAATTTCATAACTATATTTGGAATTTAAGCACGATTAATTAGTGGCTTTAAGCTAGGTTGCTAGCAACCAATTTGACCCAAATTATATAGACCCATCCCCGCTTCAATTAATTATCTCCTTTTATTTTCAAAAGCTAATAAAATGGACTCAACTTATGCGTCTTTCCTTCCAATTGAAAGAAATTATATATTGCACCCAATGAATATTTTTTTCGTTAAATAGAGGGGAATATTGATAAAGGGATTATAAATCAACACACAAGATTCACTTATACCTTTTGAAAACACTAAATCTAGCTTTTGTTTATTTTGATAATAATAGAATTTACCAAATAATAAAAACTTTCTATAAGGCTAAATTATTCTTTTTAACACACTTTTGTTAAAGAAAACCATAATCTTGACAATTTTAATAATATTATATATTATTTCAACCAAAGAAATATTTAAGGTATAAATTTTAAGAGAAATTGATGGAAATAACCCAACATTTGCCCTATTTGCTTTTATTAATCCAACCTTTTGTTTATTTTTTTAATACACCTATATTTGACAACTCTTTGCTTTCACTGAGCCACTCCCAATTATGCATGCAATTACATGATACAATTAACCTTTTTAAATAAAGTATGATCTTCTATGACCGACAAGGCTCCAAGCCTAGTCATCCTATCATGGCCAGCAATTACAACAAGCTAGCAGCAACTTCAGGCAACCACAAATCCACGCATAGCAAGCACAAAAAACATTCACCAACAACCATTACCAGCCACCATAGCCCAGCTACAACCGCCACAAAGTTTTGCATTTGAGCAATGATTACGCGTATGTTGTGGCAGATTCGAGTAACTTTTGCTCAAATTAGGGGTCAAAATTAAGAGCAAGATGTGTATTTATCATATATTTACACTCATTGATAGATTAATTATGAAAATTCATAAGTTTCATGCGAATCAATCAATTTGGGTAAAATCTAAGGTTCATATTTTGGAAAGTTTATTTGGACAATTATTGAATGAATTTTAATGTAAAAATACAATCAAATTGTGTCTACATGCTATTCAAACAATAATGATTAAGAAATCGAACCTTAATCATGACAACAATTATATTTTCATGCTTGATAATTTCAAATTTGGGGATGAAGGTTAGGTTGGGGAGGAAAGTTACTATTACAAGAAAGAATATTAATTTTGGGGACTTTCGTCAAGCATGAGTCAATTTACGATGGAAAAAAACAACATATGGCACGTCACCATATAAACCACTTGTTATTTAGATAACCTGTAAACTGACTCAGTGAAAGCAAATAGTAGTTAAAATGTAAATGTATTTAAAATAAATAAAAGGTTAGATTAATAAAAGAAAATTGAGTAGAGATTGGATTATTCATATAATTTTTATTAGAATGGTTTTTTTTTTATTTTTTTTATCTTCACGTATTTAGAAATGTTTTAGAATCTTCAAACCAATAAAATACTTTTAGTCCCCCCAAAATAAACTATATTTCGTTTGAATATCTAGCAATAAATACTTTTTTGAACGCTTAAGATATTTGCTTGCTTAGCTTGCCATTCCAAACTCGACGAGTAAGTGTTTTATGTCAGAACTCAGTATAATCAACAATATGGTTGTTTAATTCACTGCCTTATTTTTTGTTCCTTCCATTTGCCATAGAAGATATTGAGAATTTTTGAAAAAGAAAATGAGCAAAAAACAGAAAATTCAGGACGATTCTAAGGTATATGAATTCCTCGCTCTTCCTCTTATTCTATTATCTCAACTGCTTTTTGGTAGATTATCAATAGTTTTTCAGTTGAAATTTCTGATTTAACTGTCGAATTAAAAGGTACTGCTGTAATTTTTATTATGATAGAAAGTTGTGAAATTTATGTGATTCATGCATGAAAATTTTGGTAAAGTTGCATAATTTGTTATAATTTTGTTGAGTTTTTTTGTTTATTTAGTTTAATGGGTTTGTAGTATATGAATAAAAATTGTGCTTTTTGGAATTATTTTGATTCTGATTATGTATATATATTTAGGGGTTTTCCTGTTTTAGAGTGTGTCGGTTGTATTTTCCCCTTAATTTTTTTTAATGATTTTTTAGAAGTTTTTCGAGTTAAGAAAAAGCGGATTCTCTTTGTTTTTCATCTTTTTTTTTTTTTCTTTTTTTGGTGAGAATTTTAGTTGTTGTTGTTGTTGGGTTTATTTTGGTGTTGTTGTTGCTGCTGCTGCTGTAATTATCTAAGAAGGCTTTCGGAGTAGTATATATTTTCAGGAGTTGGGTGTAGAAAGGGTGTAGTTTTTAAAGTGGGCATGACCTTAAAAGTTGAAACTCAGAAAAATGGTTGAAATGTTGTACCATTTGGTAACTTTGAGTGTTACGGCATTATGAATGGTTCAGCCGTTAGTCTAGAACTCTAGATGCTGAACATTTGAACTTCTCAATTTTCATGTGTTTCAGTTATAGGCGTAAGCGTGTTATTAGATTATCTTGCAAGGGCTTTTGGAGAATTTTAGGTTATTGTTTACACTTTTAATGTTCATATATTTCTGTTGAACTTGAACAGACCTTGTGATGCTCTTTTATGAGAAACTATGGTTGCTTGTTAGGATTTTCTGTCATCCCTTATCCTTGTCAATCTGTTGTTCAGAAATGGTTTAAATGCTGATTTTGCCTTGCTATATACTTTCTATTTTTTTTATATCATCATTTATGCACGCACTTTAAGGAAGAGCTTAAGGTAAATGGACAACTTGTCCAAAGTATGTTAAACTATAACAATGAAGCTCCTTCCTCTGATTGGTGATTAAGTTTTTTTAGCTAATTTGTATATTTACTTTGTCTATTCTCTTCTTCAAAGTGCATACCTAAATGGTGAGTTACAAGTATAACAAAACAGAGGAAGTTCCGTGGGTAGCAATGCTATTTTGTTGCTCATTCCTTCGATTTTTTTCCCTTTAATATGAAGTTCCGTATGAATATATTATGCCAAAGGTTCTTATTCGACTCTCTTTATCAATGATGAGCCAGATATTTTGCATAACCTTTTGAGGTGCTTAGCTGTGGTAGAGGCCCTAAAACCTATGTTTACACAAAAGTTTTGCACATTATAGGACTTAAGTCTACGATGTTTTGTTTCTAGATTATCAGTTGAATGAATGTTCTCTTCTTATTCCGTCCTTGGCCCCCTCTTCCTCACATATATTGCTGTACTATAGCATGTCTTGTATCTTTCTTCACCATTAAGAATCATAAGTTAAAGAAGGTGGTCTATGTGTGTCTTCAGGTAGCACTCATCTGTCTCCACAATTGCAGACACAATAGATATGTTTTCACTTGAAGTTGGAACCCAGTCAACTAAAAATCAACAGTTTAATTCAGCGTTCTGTTGTGGTTGATGTACTGTTGACCTCAGTGTTTTGTATGTTAAAATTCTAATAATTCAGAATTATAGATGAAAGAATAGTTGGAATTTTCCAAATTGTTTTGCTAGTATTGTATACCTGAGTTTGTCTTATGTCCTTTGTGCCCATTTATATGAATATAAAATATAAAAATCAACTAAAGGCAGGATCTTCCTTAACTATTGTTTGTTCAATGGATTTACCTCTTGTATGATCCAGTAGATGTTATTGTGGCATGAATGAACAAGAAGTTTAAGGCTAAGACTCATTCATCTTATTAGCAATGGTGTTGTGATGCCTTCTAAACTACATTTTATTGTTTTATAATATCTTGGCTTTGGCCTAACTCTTTTTTATGCAATGTAAGTTGCCTAGCTATTAATTAACCGCTCAGCTTTGGTTTCCTTAAGCCACGGCGCGGTGCCATAGACCTATATGCTGCACAGTGTGGCAAATGTCAAAAATGGAGGTCAATTGATACGAAGGAAGAGTATGAGGAACTGCGAAGTACGTTCTTGGACGATCCATTCTCCTGTGATAGAAAACCAAATGTAACTTGTGATGACCCAGCGGACCTTGAATGTGATGCTACTAGAACATGGGTGATTGACAAGCCTAATCTTCCAAAGACTCCAGTAGGATTCAAAAGGGAACTCATCCTTAGATCAGACTACTCTAAGCTGGATGCACATTACATTACTCCAACTGGAAAGAAAGTGAGATGTCAAGGAGAAGTAGTACAATTCCTGGAAAAGCATCCAGAATACAAACATTTAACACTGAATGACTTTAACTTTACTGTTCCGAAAGTACTAGAAGAAACTGTTCCTGCTGAGGCGAGAAAGAAGCGTGCAGAGAAATCTGCAAGCAAAAAGGATGATTCTGATGGCAAGAAGAAGATTGCCAACAGTCACTAGGCCAAGTTGGCAACGTTGCTAACGCTTGTTCAGTAATTTGCTTCTAATTATCCATTCCGCTGAGAAGATAAATTACAACTACAGAAGTTTAGGTATCTAGGATTGTTGTAGGACTTGCTTTTGTCTGTTATGTGGGTGAATGTCATCCTGTTGTATGCTTATGGTATGATTCTGTATATCATAATTTTCTAGTTTCTGTGAATGCTTATTGGATGTTGCTCTGAATGACTAGGTTCTTGCTGGAATAGATGTGTTTTTATGCTTGGGATGACATAATGCTTGGTTTTGGGGTAAGGATTTATGGGGGTAAAAATGGAAAGTAAAGAGAAAAGCAGTGATGCTTAGCGCCTTACGGCCTTAGCGTGATGGTACGAGAGAGTAACTATCCTTTATGGAGATCCTACAGTAGGGTACTAGGGTACCTGCTGCCTGCCGTACATGGATAACATCTTCCTCAAGCACCACGACCAACCCTGCTCTTTACTTTTCCTTATTGCTGAATTCGTTAACCCGTCATGCACTGTGTAATTCAACTGGCTAAGGCTGCATTATTTTCAACTAACTGGATTTTGTAGAGCTTATCGTTGTGTATTGCTAAGTTGAACTTAAAGTTGAAGTTGATGAACTATGATGTTAAAAAAACACATAAAGCAACTGAATTGGGTCGGAGGTCGTACATTTTGTATGATATGGTTGTTAAGTTTACATGTAACCTTGTAAGATGAACATAAACCATTTAAGTTAAGATAACTGAGGCATAATATTGAATCACACCAACGTTAACATTTTAGGATTTCACTTTGTATAGGATTGCCTCATTTCCAAATTGGCATTACTATTCACAACCTAAGGCCAACAGGGTAGACAATTGTGGGGAAAGGGAGCATGGGCGTGAGAAATTCAGAGGGAGATGGACGGGATTGGTTATCATGATGGGGAGGGAGGAGGTGAGGGGTGGGCGAGTAACCCTAAAAAAGGATTTTTGTAATTGACATATACCAAGTTATTGATCACTTGAATAAAAATGGAAGATCAAAACAAATTTAAAAAGGTGATTCTTATATAGCCAACAGTCATTCACAAATTACATGATATTTGTACCTTTTCTATACAATTATCCTTGAATAATTCTACAGCTAAATATACATTTACAAAACTTTGATAATCATAATTGCAAAGTACAAGATCGTGTGCCGCCTCACATCCCCTGTTTCCGTTCATCCCAAACCCCCAACCAGAGCAAGTACTTCAAAGTCAGAAATATTAGGCCAGATTAGCCTCCATTAGACCATTAGCCACTTTTCCGATAGAAACATTGTAAAAGTCAGGATCTGGTTATGATAATATTTTCCAGGATATCTGTTGACACCCACACAGATTTCAGGGGTCTTCAAGAGAGCAGCTTTAGAGCTGACTCTTCTAGTAAACTCCCAGCTGAGAACCATCACTATATCATAGAGACATGATCTCTTTGTTCAGAAGAAGCATAACAAATTCTCCAACATGACAACTAGATATCTAATCAGGTTTAGTGTATTCGAGCAACATGTGCGGCGATCTATAAATTTTCACTAAGGTCCAATAAAGGACTTCCTCCACCCCCAATTCACCTTCTGCTCTTGCAGCGTATATGTCCTCACAGATAGCAATCAACCTGCACCAACCAGAAGATCATTACTTTGATCAAAATATCTTAAGTAGAATTACATTACTCCCTCGGTCCAAAATTTGTTGTCACATAGTCTTAAACCCCTCATAATGAAGATTATAAAGTAGTACTATTGATTGATTAAGTAGTTGGATCATTTTATTTTTTTCTTGACATCCCCAAAAAAAAATTACATGACTATAAATTTCATACCAAGGGAGCTTAAGACACAGAAAGTTTCATTTTCTTTTTCCATTCCTCCTCAACCAAATCACTTAGGATAGGAAACATGAAAGAATACAGGAATGTACATAGACATTTGGGTAAAAAGTAAGGATCCAAGAGTCAGATTCGTGATTAACTTGGGCGGCCTTCTGATTGGAAACACATTTACAGTGGTCCTACATCATATCTTAGAGCTCAAATTTTTAACAGAACTTTTTTTTTTTTGAACTGATATTTAAGATGAAAGATGTAAATACAAGTCACAAGTATTTGCCAAAAAAAAAAATGTGTGAGTAAAGACCATCAAGTTCCTAATTCTAAACTGGAAACTGGCCCGATGCGAAGCTGCTAACACTTTCTGTTAGTAAACTACTAAAATCTGGTCTTTCTGAGCTTTGTGTTTAATAAGCAGCAATACAAACTGGCAAATAATATAAAGGAAAGTAGAGGTAGCAATACCTGTCACAGGAAGGAAGGTTCTCATATGGGATTCTCATTCTAAGGTCAGAGCATTGTAGCCTAATAAACCGACCAACAGCAAGCACAAATGTAATGTAGAGACCCCAAATGCTAAACTTGCTTAAAGTATCTCCAAGAAGACCCTCTGACCATACAAAATCAAACATTAGACGACAAAAAAGTAACTTATTTGTGAACTTCTAGATGGAATGCCTGTCTTGTACTTACGGGGTGTTTCTTCAGAGACCACGATTGCTGTTGGTCCAGTCAGACCTTCACATGCAGAAACATTTAGTGGATCTATATCATAGAATGACCACCACTGAGGACTCTGATGATTGATGGCAAGGTCTGCAGTGACGGCCTTTAACTGAAACACAAAAAAGATTAGACAACATTATAACATGCAATTGACTTGTCTTCATGAGCTGAGGTATAGAAAATTTGCCAATAAAAAAAAATTTCAACTCTGGTAACCTGTATTTCATTTCCCAGTTTGGTGAACTTGTTTTGTAAAAGATACTCACTTCAGAAACCAGACATTAACACTAATGGATTTTTCATTTATATGGTCAAGTATCAAGTGAGTACATTGATAACCTCAAACTTTTGCCTTGAGCAATCAGAAGATTTTTGGGATAAGAAAAAGTTCCACCTCCATAACTTGAAATTTGTTTGATGTCATCCTAGTAACATGATGTTTTTTATTTGCCAAAATTTACTTCCTAAATTTATTTTGAACTCAAAAAGATTCCCAGAATATAGATGATTTGTAAAACTTCAAACAAAGTTGATTAAATATTTATTTTTAGAAGTGTGGCAAATGTTTCATCTCCAAATATTTCAGCAAATTCAGAAAAAAAAATTCTCAAAAATACTCAGAAAACATATATTTCCATAAGTTACATATGCTAACCTTTCCGGACTTGTTTTGAAGAGTTCTTGGCTTTACTAGTTATAGAATAATTTCTAAATGATAAATAAAAGTTGAAAAAATTAATATTTTTTTCTTTCAGACTATAGTGTAGAGATGTAGAAGTTGTAGTCATCTGTAAGGAAGCTAAGATAAGAGATGTTATCTGAGAGGCTAGGGGTAAGGTTTATAAGAGCACTCACAACAAAGGTGAAACGGAAATCTGTAGGATAAATAAGAGGAGACAAATGATCAAAGATTTTTGCATGGTGAAGTATGTAAAAGATAACAAAATAAAGGATTCTCATTTAAGATGAAAATACGGAATTACTTGGCCGTTCCTTTATAGATAGGTCAATATGTAACGGGTTTTGGATTTGTCGTTCCACAAAACCTTGTTATAAAATGCCGCAACAATGACAAAACTTTCTCCCCCCATAGTCTGTCACATAGCGTTGACTTGCCACATTAGACACCATTTTTTAACTCGTTAAATATGCTCTTTTGTCAAAATTCGCCAAATATGTTTTATTAATGTGATTAGCCACGATCTGTTCTATTCATCTGTTACAAACCACATCTTTTTAACATCGATCATGCCTCTTCCGCATTTTTTTCTATGATCCCTTTCAAATTTTAGTGATGCCTAGCAAGGTTGGTGGTCGAGGGATATCACCTTGGTGCCTATTTATATGAACCAAGAAAATGCACAAGATTGTTTAAAATATCAAGGGACTAAACTTATGAGTAATACCATGAAATTATGGGAGGGAGAGATAGAGCGTAGGTAAAGGAAATGCGCTAGTATCTAGGACAACCAATTTGTACTAGGTTAATTGGCTATCTATCTTGTATAACAACCAATGGAGCAAGAAAGTTCTTACACATGGTAGCTATTGATTTGGAGGTGTATGAGAAGGTACTTTAGTCAGAAATGATGATGAAGGAAATACAAGTATAAGCATATCGACGTGGTTATGTATATCTATCACAATGTTACAACAAATGTTAGAGAACTTGTAGAGTGACGAAGGACTTTCCTATTACATTTGGATTACACTAATGGTATGTCATTAGCTCTTTCCTCTTAGCAAGAATCCTCGACTAAGTATTAAGGTCTATCCCGAACGAGGTACCATGGTATTTGCTTTTAGTGGATGATATTTTTTTGGTGGATGAGACTTGCAAATTTAGAGAAATGAAAACATAGGCTAGAAGCTAGAGGATTTAGAGTTCACCGGAATAAAACAAAGCAAATGGAGCATCATTATGACCAGAAATGAATATTTTAAGTATTTAGGATTAGTTCGACAAAGGAAAGGAGACATAGATTAATATGTCTCCCAAACGATAAAACCTTATTATGTGGTAGGTTAGACGGGAAATTCTATAAGATAACAATGGAGATCACCATAATTGAATGGGTCAAAATGTTCGACATATTTCACTTCAAAAAGATGAGTAATAGAGATGCATATAATGAAGTGGATGTGAGGGGAGAATGAGGAATTCGAATACTCGGAAGAAAACTAGAGTCGTACATATGGAGGATAAGGGAATTGGTTATCCCAGACATCGACTAGTAGATGCACCGTAAAGAATGTTAAGGATCAGGGTTATGAAGATCTCAAGGATAACTAAAGAAGGCTAAAGATACTTAGATGGAGGGAGTTTTAAAAGGCAAGGAGAAAATAAGTTTGCAAGACAATGTAAAGCTACAAAGAAGCAAACGGAGGAGGAAAATCTTTGTGATTAATCACATGAGATAAACTCAGCGGTTCATACAATCAACCCCATCGTTTTGGAAAAAGGCTTGGCTTTGTTGTAGTTGTATCACATGAACCACAATTGGGCATACGAGGGGTGGAGCGAATCAAGTAGCACCATACGAAGCACATTTCTGACGTAAAAAAGAAACTGGAAGAGTGTAGAATAAACGAGATGATTCATAATCAATTCATAGACCAATAAGCAGCATTGTAGATACATCAAAATTACCGACAATGTCCAATGGTTAAAAGATTATAATAAAAGCTAAAAAAATTAAAGAAAGCAAGAAGTTGAGTTGAACATACCTCTGATTCAAAAGGCCTCACATCACCAGAACCTGTAACTCTGAAGAATCTTGGAAAGATGTTACTCACTCGGAAACTATTTATGGAACCATTGAAAACAGCCTGCACCTCCGATCTTTTCGGAAGATCAGAATCATTGAAAACATCTCTTTCATATTTCACGACCTCTTTCCCTTTAGGTCTGTCCCTGGTTAGTACCCAAGAAAAAAATATATGCATATCCATGTCTACATCAAGAGATCTAGTGAATCTCCTTTGAACAACTTCTGGGACCAGCCAAAGGGTACTAGCATCAGCTTGGCAACATATTAATTGAATGTCATTCTTATCATATGTAGTCAAGAAACCTTGAGGATCAAGGTCATCCTTATTCTTGACTTTCTCCCAATTCAGCTTTTCACAGAGTGTCGTTTGATAGAGGGTCAGCCTACCACCTTTAGCCTTAATATCAACCTGAACACTGACATCTTTGACTGGATTAGCAATGTTTGTGGGATTACCACTGCTGTACATCTGCAAGGAAAATGATCTATAAGTCACCACATGATCTCAGTGTTTCAGACATTATATATATCTGATCAAACATATTTAGGGATTTAGGGGTAAGTAATTCTTTAATAAGTCAAACTTAGGTACAATCATAAAAGATAATCTTCTATCAGAATACAATAAGGAAAAATTGGGCATCATTGCAAGAAATGATTTTAACATCTCTTTGTAATGAACTCAAATTATGCAGGAATATAGAGGAAGAAGATGAAGGCTTATTTAATTAACTGGAAAATTACAGAAAATGATTAAGATAGGCAAGCTTTTGAGTGGCTTGTACACTCAAACTACTGAGTGATCCCTTATTTATAGCAAACTAGTGATCCCTCCTTCAATCTAGCTCTAAAGACTATTTAAGCATTGCCTAAAGTACCCTTCCGCACTAATCAGTTCATTACATCACCAGTTGCCCAAACTTCCACCTCGTCTTCAAGGCAGATAGTAGTCCGCAGTTGACTCTCGGCCTGAACAGTTATATCTGAGTTCCAGCTTCTTGTAGTGCCCAACACCAAGAACTCGTTTCTTATGTGTTGTAGCTCCTTTACAATGAGTTCTCTTGCAGCCTTTAGTAGTGCAGGTATGGTAAGCAGGTTCTGACTGATGACATAGTCTTCCTAGAAAGCTGCCATAGAGTGGCTGTTTGTTTGGGTGTAAGGAGTACGTTTCGAAAATGGGATTGGCTGATATTAAGAAAGGAAGTGTGACCCGAGATCTGACTTGAATATTTGGGTTCTGAAAGTTGGATTGGCAGCATTGGACTTGAGTGAGATAAGTTTAATGTGGGTTCTCCCTCTTGCTTCAGTGGGCCAGATCTTCTCCTATCCCACATGGCCACCAAATAGTTCAAGACCTTTGCATCCTTGGCACCCTTTGGGAATATTCCTTCAATTTAGTCTATACCACAGTTTAAGGGTTCTTCTCAAATTCAAAAGCCCTAATCCATATGCATCCCAAAAGACCTTAACTTTGAGTAGTGTTCTTTATAGGATTCCCTATATCCAATCAAGTGTAATTAACATAAGGCAACATGTAGATTAAAGTGTGCAAAACAAGATTCTGGAAAGAGACTAGACACACCACCCAACCAGAGATTATATCACCCTATCCATGAAAAAACGATTATTCTTTTACAACTACAATGTTGAAGATTATATCAAAAAATTGTTGGAAAAGTTGCTATAAAGCACATAATGTGAGGGCCTTTTGCTCCCTCTCTATCCAAAACATCTTTTACTCAGAGAGGATCCCAAATCATATGACAAATATCTTCTACCTTAGATAATACTTGGTATAAATAGGCAATCTCCCATCCAAACTCATGTTTTCTTCACATTAATGTAAAAATAATACACTAGCATGATAGCTCTAGTTTACCATTATTATCTGGGATCTCAATTTCAAACAGATAAGTTTTCAAAGTTCAGCCACAACTGCCTCAAATCAAAAGCACCCACCACTCTGAACTCTGGAACAAAAGTTTTTCATATCAAAACTAAGACAAAACAAGTAAAATTAAGGGAAAAGAAGCTTAAAACCCTTTCATCAGGATCACTCAAAAGAGAGCTAGACTCTAACATGACAGCTTGTGAGACACCACCTACTGATCCTCCCCTTGTTACTTAAGTCCCATACAAAACTTTATGCATCTCTCCCTACGCAATCTTAGACATGAGAATGGGGAATAATGTAAGGAAGAAAGACGATAACTTAGGGAAGGAAAATAGGCAAAGATAGCTCCCCTTGCCAAGAGTCTATTGAAAGCTCCATAATTCTCCTTTTTACCATTATAAGTGAGAAACAGAGAGGGAAGAGGCTTTACCCATGAAATTAACATCTAGACAGTAATAAGAATAAAGTTTTTTTTTCTGGATTTGTACTATTACAAATACCAGATATAATCTCTCTAACTGCAACTAAAAAGTGTCGCCAACTTAGGATATCATTTACTCAGAGAAAGGAATCTGAACTTTACGAGAAATTTTAGCACAGGACTAAAGCAGGAGTAATCAATTATTTCTTTCAATTTCCATCAGCTTCCAAAAGATGAAGACAAAAGAACAATCAGGTAAAAAAAAATCAAGTAAAAGCTTGAAATTCTGCAAAAATTCAGAAGCGTATAATTGGAAAAGCTTCTTACCAACATGGGAGCCCAAATGACACATATCAAAACGAAGAATAGACAAATGCCACTGCAGAACTTAGTCATTTTTGTCTGTTTATCTCCTTGTTTATGACTTGCTCTGTTCAAAAGGGCATCACATTTGACTAAATATAAGCTTGCATTTATGTCCTCCAACTGAAGAAGATATACAACAACATTGTTAGAGCTTGAATTAGTTTCTCCTATGTTGATAAATATGGTAGAACAAAGGAAAGAAACATATAGTCTTGCATCACATTATTATTGTCAAAGGAAATTAATTAAAAATATGGCATTCAGCTTAATGTTACTGGTTACTTGTGAGATACATAAGAAACAGAAAAAATTAATAAAAACTTGCACACCAAATATCTTACATGAAACATTAATATCTGATATCATGCTCACAACAACTTCCTCTGTCCTCTGTTAATTGCAGCATGGGAGGAGGCACATATGTTAAAACGCCCATGTCATGAGAGAGACAGAGAGATAATTAAGAGGAACCATGTGACAAGGATAAAGATAGAGGGAACCCAAAGGCAAAAAAGAAATGCTGCAATAAAATTTGATAGTTCCCAAAAAGAAAAGAATTCCAATAAAATGTTAAAGGAGGAGGTGTTTCTTTAAAACTTCTACTAGGTTACGCCAACAAAATCCTTCACAAATATATGGTGTTTTCAGATAATCACCTCAACTGGTTTTTAAAGTAGCTATCTAACTCAACAGTTGTTACTAAAATTACCTTGAGTCAGTATTAAGTAGAAAATCTACTAACTTAACTGATTTTGTTACATTTTTATTTTCCAACTAAATTTATAGGACTGTTCATCAGCCAGCTTTACTAAATGAGTTGGAATGGACTTTGAAGGAAAATAATGTTTAGAGGATGAATGAGCAGAGATGCTGATTTGAGGATACTTGAGAAGACAGAATCCACATTGAATTATCCAGAATACGGTTGATGTGTCATTCATCAACAACTTCTGGCAATATCTAACACAGTAACACCAACATCAAGAGTCACCAATTCGTAGAATGGAGAGCTGGATAAGCAATGATATTAAAAGAAGTCAAGAAAGATCAAAGATGACCTAGGTAGATTGAGTAAAAAAGGATATGAAACAGTTGGGTCTACAAGGTCGACAATGAACAGACATTAAATTCATTCTATAGGGAATAAAGTGTAAAGAAAACTCCAACAATCAAGATCTGCCTGCAGGTTGTTTTTTATATCAAATGAAATTTCCCTTTCCACTGGTTATAATCTTTCATTATAAAAGGATGTTACACCTTAACGAAATCTCCTGGATTCAAAACAAATATTATCTCTTGTCCCAAAATAATAATATAATACTTCCACAGTCAACACAAGTTCCTGAATGGAAGTCAAAGGATGTGAGCTTTGACAAGCAAAATTTCATAACAAATTATAGATTCAAGTCATAGAGACATCTGACAATAACTAGAAATGTAACTCTAAGTTCTAACAAAGGTCATTTGCCTTGAGTGTAATGTAATTGGTCATATTGTCCTTGAAGAGCAAAAATAATAAGATATACCGAATTGAGAGTTATCATCTCCATGATAGGGAGAAGGACAAACAAAACTGAGAAGTTTAGACAAATCAAGATAAAGTATCTAACTTAGAGCAAGTGGAAGCATATCAAAAAGGAAAAGATCAAAACATGAATGTAGATGATTATGAGGTAGATATAAATGAAAGTACTGCTAATTACTATTACCTTCAGCCAGTCATACATCGTCAATGATGTTGTTGTGCATGACCAGTCAAGCACACAACGTAATTCATAAAGAAAGGGAAGAGCTCGATAGAGCCGATAGCCAATGTAGTTAATCCTTGAAACCTTGCTGGTCAAAAATTGGCGATACAGTGTACTTTTATGTGGCATACCATAGCGAATTTGTATTGCCTGAAGTGCTAGGGACACTTCTTTTGTCAAAAAGATAGCACGAAGTGCTAAAATTCCAGCGTATTTTTGGAATGGTTGCATGTTCCAGGCATATTCTGTAACTGAATATGTAAAGAGTACAAGGTTGAAAAGGTAGAACAGAACTTTCCCCGTGGCAAATGAACATAGATAAATAATCCGATCAACCACTATCAAGAAAAAGATAATCTGCATACAAGCAATAAGGAAGTTACTGATGTTATCACATGTTACAAGCTTGAGAATTAAACAAAATGCATACACCAAGAAAATGACAGCAATAAAAGCAATGTTGCCAAGCAAAAACAAAATATAAAATAACAGATGACAATCACCTTCATCTTAATCATAGCTGTAACTTTTTTTTTCAGTTATTTTTTTTGTTATTTGTATTACCATTGCTATAGTTGTCACATATTAAAAAGACCATATTCCCCTATAGGAAACAAGCTAGTTGAGCTGATACTTCAAACTGGAACATCTCAGAAAATGTTTAATCCTGACCTTATTTAGTTTACACTTTCATTTGTAATAAAAAGATACTCAGTTACAGAAATAAAAGTAAATACAAGAAGAGGAATGTAAGCCTCTAAACAAAATCAATGGAGAGAAATAAAGGCAAGCAAAAATGCTAATCGCACTTTACATCATGAAGAAGAAACCAGAACCCCTCCATAGAGCAGCACCAAATGGATAAAAACAACTCTATCCCACAAAGCCTCCTGACCTATACCTCTTTTTATAATATCTGTTAGTTACATCAAGCCATGACAACCGAAGATAGACAAGTACATCTACGTTTTAATGGAATATCCACCACTTATTCCCCATCCCTTTTCCTTATTTACAAAAAAAAAAAATCACAATTTTGAAGGACGCACCGATTGGCTTCCTTTGTTGAGTAAAATTGATCGTTCATCAGGTAATTCTTTCAGCTATACACAAACTTTTCTAGAACAGGGGATGCTGTGAGCATAATCATATAAGACTAAGAATTGTTTAAATTCTTTTAAATACTAAGTTGATGGGAAATTGTGGCCTTCCAAAACTGGTTGATACCTAAGACAGATATCTGAGCTTAACATCGTTAAGAATTGTTTGAAATCGTTTGGAAGACTTAAAATGGACAAATGCCGCATTACAAAGCTGGTTAAGGCCTAAAACAAACAAGATATATCCTCTGTTATTTTAAGTTGTTCCATTTACCTTTATGGGCTGGTTTGAAATACTAGTAACATTTCCCCTTTTGGAAGGTTTTTCCTCCTCTAAAGACTTTTATACCCTTACTAATTTCTGCTCACCATCATCATCTCTTCTCCCCATCTCCATAGTTACTGCTCCATCTCTGCTCAAAAGACCCAACTCACATAACTTTCTCTCTCCTCTCATTAACAAGTCCCTACCCAACCACCATCAACCCATCACAAACCATAACTTGCTAAGAGGGTGAAAAATCTACAAGATCAATTGAGCATCTAGAGTATAAAGCTTTCTGACAATTTTTATTTCATTTTAATGAACTGTAAATTCTTGTAGATTCAAAATTCCTTGAGCTTTTTTTAACTAGTACTTTGACAATTGTTTTTTTTATTGAAAAAGTGGTGGTTGTCATGATGAATGCTTTTAGGATCTAAAATCTGGTGAGCAATAGTGTTGCAGGGGTAGCAATAAATGGTGGTTTTGGGTTGGTTTGATTATGAGTGTTGTGCTGTAACACAGTAGTGGTGTGGTTTGGGCGGTGGATTTGCAAGGGTGGGCATGGCTTGTAACATTGGTGGAGCTTAAGGGTTGGCTCTGTGATGGCTGTGGTAAATGGATGAAAAAGTTGATAAGGAGGTGGTGGTGGTAAAGGTTATGTCATGAATACCTGGGTAGCTATGGTTAACGTAAAGGCTTTCCTATCAAACGAGTATTTTGAATTATCTTTGGCCAATGTGCCAAATAGAAATGAAAATAACTAAAAAAACAGAGGAATTATCTTAACATAACATCTTGTGGAACTGTTTGAATTCCTTTTGGTAGCAATATAATCGACAAATGTGGCATTATAAAGATGATGTTAGTAAAAAAACAAACATCTACAACACCTTATGCAAATAAGACAGAAAATAGAAAGAAGTAAAACTGGAGACTTACCATCAAAATAAACACAAATTCCTTAGGAAACTGATCTTCAAGTTGATAGACACCCAGAAACTCGCTTTTATTCTTTATGACCAATTCGTAGAAAATAGCAACCAAAAAGAAAACTGCTAGATCAGCTCCAAATATATATGCATAAAGATCAACTTCTCTTCTTCCACCACCAATTACCGATAGTACAGGGTATGGAAATCCAACTTCTTCAACAAATCCTGAGCGTTTTGCAATAAGAATCTCTTTTGCAACGTCTGCAGCTGGTGTAAGTGACTTTGACCAATCCATTGGCACACATTCTGACAACGGAGAGGCATGTACAACTTCAAACACAGCCAAAGCCACATTGGGGTTTTCTTGACTTCTTTCGATGCTTTGAATGTTAATCCTGCTAGCTGAAGGGCAAACATTTGGATTTTCTTCCTTACAGCGTTCACTGTGGACGATTTTAAGCAATTGGTTCATTCCTGACTCAATCTTTTCAGGTTGAATGCCATCTTCTGGCCATGCTCCAACATCCATGGACAGCTGAACAAAGTAAGGAGGAGACTCTGCTCCATGGGTTAGAGATTTCCAGTACCTTAAGCAGCTTCTAGCAATCATCTCCACAGCATCTTTCAATGGTTGGAAAAGTTTAATTAGCTTCTCTTTCCAGTTAGAATATGGGCCCACATGTTTTTGGTCATGCAATTTTCTCTTGAACGCATTAAATTCAGACAATGCAGACCAATCACCATCTTGTGCAGTTATGGAGCTTTGTAGAAGTGTAAATAGGTAGACCAAAAACAGAGGCAACGAGCTTATCACAAATGATGAATTGATTTTACGATGAGGGAAACCCAGCTCTTGAAGGAATGTAAACTCAATCAACCCGCAGTGCTGAATAATAATTTGGTACAGGTATTGAATCAAGATGTAAAACTCTGTATAGATTAGCATGACAACCCAGAAGGTATAACTTGGGCCAGTGTTAACACACAGAGCATACAAAAAAAGAGCCACAAGGTATACCATGGATAAAAGACTGAAGTTCCAAAGGAAAACAAGAATGAAACAACAATAACAAACAATGTCATTGTTGGATCGCATCTGGGACCATATGTGTCGAAAGATCCTCAAAAGTTGCAGCCTTACAGATTCAGACATAGTTCTACTCTTGTCAGACTGCAAAGAAGATGTACGAACTATATGAACATTTTCAGAATTTTGGCTCTCCATATCACCGTATCCTCCATCATCTTCAGAAGAATGGCCTACTGAATCTCCATCCTCGTGTGTTACATTTAAGAGACTTGCAAGATTACTAACAGCTTGATTTCCAAGGGATTGTACTTGAGAGACACCATCACCAATGAGCTGCGCTGCAGATTTCAAAGGGTGATCTTTTGATTGTCCTTTCGAGCTCTCTATTTTTCCTTCAACTACTGAATGGTTAGTGGTATCCTCAATTTCAGTAATTTCACTGAAAGTAAATTCTTTTGAATCTTGCCTTGTTGATTGTTCTGCAATTGGACTTTCAGATTTTTTGCTTACAGGTGACCCAAGCAATTCTGAAGGCAGTACGAAGTCACCTGAAGTCTTGTGGCCTTCTCTCAACGTATGAGCAGCCCCAAAATCTCTATCCAAATTGAATGTGGGGCAAAACAATTCCTCCTTATCAGCAGCACCCATAACATCTTTGTCCACAATGAAAGATGCACTTTTCCTCTTCCTTAAACCTCCACTGCCAGGGGATACTTGACCATAATTACCTGGAGAGTTCATACTATGGAGCTGGCCTTGTAGATCAAGCATCTCTGACTTCATCTTCTCCACTTGCATATTACGTTGTCTTTTCTGCTCCTCAGTCTCACGAATATGTTGTAACTGTGCAGTCTTCCATGAAGCCTTTTTCTCTTGCTCACGAACAATGGCCCCAATTTGCTCTGCCTCAAGATATCGTGAAACATGCTCAAACTCCGGAGATGAAAACATATATGACTGCAGTGAAACCAACATGAAGATGACGATCTCAACCAATGCAGATCTTGAAGTGATACGAAAACCATAATCATATTTATAAAATCCTATTGCCTCATATATGTATCCTACAGAACCACACTTTCCTTCACTGAAGACCCCAATAAATGGAGATTGATAAGCAAGAGACAGTACTATAATTACAAAATTGTACATGCGCAGGAACTTGAAGATCTTGTTCCTTTTCCGAAGAATTTCCAATCTCATCCGGAAGAACACCAAAGCAAAACCAAGATATCCAAGGTGCAGAATGTCATATTCCAATGTTCCAGTAATTAAAATCAAAGTAAGCACAAGATCCAGGAGGTGGCAATAACAGTAAAGTCTCAGATAGTCAAAAATAGTCCACATACTTTTTGTTTCAAATGAGAGGTCCTTCCAAACAAATATGTTCTTACGCTGAGACATCATTTGATGAAAAGTAAATGACCCTGACAAATTGGATGATCTGTCAGCACGCAGCTTGAAACAAGCAACCATGAAGACAATGAAGTAGCTCAGAAGTGTTCGTGGATCATCCACAATAAGCCCTGCAAAACATGATAATATAATTATTTTAAAAAGTGTTATGGCCTTTCCTTATTTTCAAAACTGGTCTAGTTTGCCAAGGTAACAAAAAATGCAAAGGAAGTTTGATGAAAACTGTTGAAGTGAAATTGGGAGGTCAAAATTATGAAAGTTATTATGCAGAAAGGTCAAAGGACATGAAGGACAAAATTGGAATAGGAGAATGGGAAAAGATGGAGAGAGGGTAAATGCAAGATCTTTTTATAAAAGGGTAAGAGAAAAACATATAGGAAAGACTAGTAGCATGTAATAAAATATATAGTATAGATAAAGGGCTTAGTATAATAGTTATAAATACGAAGTACAGTCTAACAGAAAGACCTATTATTGTACAAGTAATAATCAGGAAATGAATTTGTCATCTGGGCAGGGAGACAATTTTAATTAACATTGATACATGACTTAATACCTATCCAGTTCACCTTAGAAAAATAAATCAGTAAAAATCAGTTATGTTCAGTATTAATCAATTCTAATTAGCAACACAATACAATAATAACACTAGTGAAGTAGCAATCAGTACAAATGAGTTTTAATCAGTAAAAATCAGTTTGAATCACGAAAGAGAATTTCAGTACAGCAATAATCAAGGCATTTGAATAAGTTCTTAAATTCTAGTGGAAATTCACATTATTAAAAATAATCAAGCTTGTAAATGTATGATAATTATAGATTAAGAGCTAATTTTTCATGACAATGACAAAAATAATTATCACTTTTGACGAGAAAAAAATATTCTGGGAAAGATAACAGAAGAAATATAAGTAGAGGGAACTGGACAAGTTATTCACACAGGCACTAACTCCACAAGTAGATTGAATATAGGGCTAGGAAAGAAAAGGGCAAATCAAATAATTCTTCAGCTACTTGGTACAGAATGCAAGAATTGTGAAAGGAGTTGCATTCCCCTGATATGTTATGTGTATAAGCTATTTGTTGGGGTCCTTGTGCGAAAAAAGCAAATGGAGATTCCACAAACTACTCACTTGGGGAGTTACAAAGGAACTGGGCCAGTTCATATTTTCTTGTGTTTCAATCAGGACATCTAGTCCTCTAACTGTACCTCATTTTTTTATTTTTTATTCTTCAATTAAATATTTCTTCTTAGTCAAAAGAATAATAAAAAAAAAACTGTCCATACTTCATACACATGAAAAGAGGGAAAAATTAGAACCATTCTCAATTCCCCCCCCCCTCAACCCCGCATCTCTAATCATGAAACCTTGTATTGTTTAACAACTGAATCTTATCAGCAAAATGGTCACCAAAGAATCAATTTGTTTATCCCAATAACACGGAAAAAAGAGAAAAATTAACAAGTCGTACCTAACCAACAGCTTTGACAATACTGGAAGTGTATCTTTGAGCTTCTCCAGCAGTCATGGCAATGAACAGTGGTCTCCAGTGGTGGTTGCTGGTTCAGAGACATTTTATTCTCCCAAATGGAAAAGTATTCAAGAATCAGGACACATGCAAACATGAATACCAAAATTGACCATAGCTTTCGGATGATACGTCGATCCAAAAGAACAAAAGCAACAAGCAAGCCAACATAGAGTAGTGAAATGACATTCAAGAGGGCAAAGCTAGTAAGAAGCAACACAATCATGTTTATTTCAAGTCCAAAGAGGTTAAACATGTTTTCAATCCAAAACATCAAGTACACTTTCAAGGTTGTCTTTTGCATATCAAATCTCTCATTTCGTAAGGCAAGAATTCTCCTCTTGTTCCACTTTTGACTCTCCTTCATACTTTCCCAAAAATACCCAGATGAAAATCGTTCGGTTCTGCATTTCTCAGATTCTCTCCCCAGCAACAATGGTTTAGAAAGGCTAGAAGTCAATGATTGCCAGATATTGCTTGCAGATGATTTCCGCATATCAGACAGTTTGGAATGCAATACTGATCCGTTTTCTTCATTAGTAACTGTGTCATCTTTGGCTGTGACAAATAATGGACATGGCTCCTCCCAGTCACCTAGCATCAAATTTGTGTTTGGCATCCTATCCAACCAATGGAAAACATTATATTGGAGGGTACATGCAGAAATTACTAACACATTTCCCCTCAAGCATGATTCTATCCCCCAAAACCCAGGCCCAAATACTTGGAGACCCAAGAAGCGTGAAACATCAAAATGCTTTTGGCCAGGGAACATCTTTGCCTGCTGACCCCACATCTGGAAAAGATACTCCACCATCACTACAAATCCTGTATAAATCAAAAAGGACTTTGATGGGACCCTTGATGTTTTAGGGAAAATAGAGCAAATAATTAGGCCTAGAAGAAACACAAAACCAAATGCACTTATTGGTGATATGGCTGCATAAAACAGAGTAGCATACAGAAACTTATTGCTGTGCCATATCATAAACCTTCTCATTAAACCAAGTGACCCTGACTGCAGCACATTAACCTCACATGGCTCATTATACATGCTCTGCCTCCTTTCATAGCTATAAAGTTGCATTACAATCAAGATTGCCAGTGATTCCCAGATGTTATCCAACATAGAAGCTTCAGGTTTATAGCCTAGGTTTGGGTAAAGATCAATAAATTGAGATAACCATGTTCGAAAGCTAGGAAATATGCTGAGACTATACATGAAAATGAACACCAGAATAGCATAAGCTTTTAAGGGGAACCATAGGCGTCTTTTTGTCCGTTCAACAAGTTGTCTTCCAATGATCCAGAAAAGTAAAAGGAAAACATAGCCAAATGATATATAATTTGGTCTGACCAGGTACACTGCAACAAGTATCGTCAGAAAAGCAATGTAGGTGCCCCATGATCGGTATACTGCAAGAAATTTCTGCCCAACTGCACTAAGGTACGATGCTATTCTTCTCTCTGCAAGAAATAAAGAATATCATCAGAGAAATAAATAATGATTAGTGATAGAAATGAAGAAATATAGCTGAAAGTAATACGTTTTTTGTATTATACAAAAAATTTTATTTTGACATGGACATTATATGAGAAACATGTTATGCTATATAATAAAAAGAATAATATCTGCACATATATAAGTATGTAATATCTGCAACTTCCTTGTGATGCATGGCTTGCTCTTATAGCAACTCATTAACCTAATGATCTTCACAATTTCTCATGGGATCTTTTTGATAGGGGGGGTATCATTGACTAATCATTTCTTAATTCTTTAGGAGCATGGATAGGAACTATACAGAGAACAGTAACTGCTAAAATCCTTGAAACAGGCTAAGCAGCAACACTAGACAACAGGACTAAATGAGTTTTTGTTTCCACTAAGGAAAAGGAGGAAATTCCTCTTTGTGCCACTGATATTCAACATTAAGAAGGTTACTCATGCTTTGGGCGCCTCACATCAAATTCTAGGTACCTAATTTGAAAGGTCAGAGAAACAATGAACACAAAGCAACCACGTTTATCCAGTAATTATTTCATCCTATTCTGTTCTAGCCAACCACTGTAAAGGAAGTCTACTTAAACAATGAACCTGATATCATTTTTTTCCCTATTTAACAATGACACAGAAAATACTCAGTCCTTAACCTTTCTTCTCTGCTAAGAAGTTCCCCTATAAAGGTTCAAGCACTGGAGAACCTTTTGTGTCAGTTTTAATTTTAATATATCTTGTATGAGAATGAAAATCCCTTAAAACAAGAAAAAAAAAATTGGACTTCTGAGATATAATCGAAGTTTATAGAAAAAAGCCATTTTAGTTGGCTCAATTGTTGGATTTCACTTCAGATCTTGTAATCTTTCTCCTTTGAAGAGTGGCTTTAGCTTTGATGTACTTTGATAAGGTATATGTGATCTCCAAATCTAGAAAGGGTAGCTTGGTTATTACTTGCTAAGGGATAATCTCTCCTAAGTTTCCCTTACATTAAAGTTTGACCATTTGTTTTGTTTACTGTTTTACTGCAGCTCTTTATTTCTATAGCTCCATGAAAATTTCATATCTGATTCATCAAACCTGCTATGGTTCACTTTTTGGTCATTAATACACTTCTGAACATGGCATCAGCTTGCATCAAATGTTGAAGAAATTCAATATGCAGACGTAGTGCTTATTATATTCAAAAGAAATTTACGTGAAAATATACCTAAAAAGTACTTTGTCACTTAAAGGTAAAAAATCTCTGTCCCACTTATGAACCCTACGAAAGCACTAAGCCATCCCAATCCCATATAAAAATAGCAAAGATAAAGTTGGTAACTAGCCAGAGAATAACATTTGAACAAAAAGTACTTATACCACTCATCTGCATCCTTCTATAATTGCTATTGAACCATACTGCAGAATAGGACTTACTAACATCTCTAATAAGGAATTTATCATCATATGATGATTATAGTTTGATGAAAGAAATGAAATACCAATAAGATTTAAAGCTTAAGTTTTCAAATTGGCGCAGTAGAAAGACAAATCAAGAATACATCACTACTTTGTTTCCCCTACTCAAAATCAATACACTTTTTACATGTAACGAATAAAAATCTGTGGAGAGCCTCCTATGTACAAAAATAAGCCTAGAGACATCACAATAAAAGAACTTAAATTTAACCTACCATAAGAGCCATTGCTGCTGTCTCCACTAGCTGAAGAGCAATAGACTGACAACAAAACTGATTTGTTCAGACCAGCTTTCAGCACACTGAATCCCACTGGAGGGTATGGTGTATGTTGTACAAATGCTGAGAATGAAAATAGCATATCGAATCCATGATTATGTATGGTACAAAAACACGCAAGAAGAGCAGTTTCCAAGAAGTCCCATGAATTATCTCGAAGACCTACATCAAGTCCGACAGAAAATTGATGAAAATAATTATGTATTAATGGCTTTGATCAGAATAAACAAACCAGTAAAATTGCTGGGGTATGCTATTTGACAGGACTTCATAATGAAATTACAAAACCTACACTACTTTACCTAGTTGTGACAAAATTTCGCTACTTAATGACCCTCCATGCTCCAGACTTTTAGATACCAGGTTTATTTGAAGAATGTACAACAATGCAAAATGAGCTTCGCATAAAAGAATCAATGCCTTCCTTATCTTTCTACTGATACTGTGTCCCAGGAGATATATCAAAAAGAATATCACTGCAATAAGAGAAAATAATTACCAGTCAAATTTAGCAAAAACCACAACTAAATGATTTTAATATTATTTCCTGTCCAGACAATTGACTGAAGTAAAGAAAAGTCCAAGGAAAGACAAGAAACAAAGAATAAAAGCTTTTTTACATACTGTATACAGCATGAATAAACCCAGGCTTCATGGCTATGAGAAATATCAAAGCTAACATGATAGCCCTAGAACATTTCCTCAGTCCCCAAGCAACTGTGGCAACAATAAGCACCTTGGTTTCCTCCTTCACTGCAAGTTCAGTACATTGGTAAGATACAAAATATTGCACATGAAAAGGCGGAAAATGAAGTGCAGTACATAACATGGCAAGATTTCTGACAAACAAATGCAGGACTTTCTCAAATTAATTTTGAGATGACTTCTAAGATATATTGAGTCCTGAACCAGTTTTTGTATTTGATCTGGAAGAGGCAAACACTAAATTGTTCATCTTATTTGTATAACTAAGATTAAATGGCCCTCTCGTGCTACATTATTAGTTGATTATGTAGGAGCACTATAGCGAACGGAAGAATATAATCAATGTTGGTATTTGAGCACAATTGGAGGAAACAAGCGAATTCATAATTATTTCCTTCTACGTCAACAAAGAATTTATAAAGGATAGCAACTGGTCCTGAATGAGAGAATATTCTTTAAATAGAAAAAGAAGAAGCTTTTTGGTTGATATGCTAGCATTAGATTCACTGACGCAATTTACAACTTTTAGGGGACATAATTGAGGTATTACAGAGGTTCTAGAAAAATTTCACCCTCACAGGGGAAGGGCCTACACTTACTCAAACATGTGTGGAGAATCACTTTTTACATAAGATAGGTTTGATTTATGAAAATTGAAGTTTCAGCAAGCCCACCCAAGAATCATAGAAAAGAACAACGGAATTCTAAACACATTTTACATCTGATAGGTATATGCCAAAGAAAGGCCCAGGTTCATGAGCTCAAAAAAAGCTGAATGCATGTACTTTCCCACAAACAAATCTAGCCCTGAACTTTAGAGGATCCCACATCTATTTTCAAACAAATTTTTTTTTTTTTTGAGGAAATCTATTTTTAAAAACTACCCACAAGATAATTTACTTTTAGAAAGTCTCGCTGCCTCATTACTTTAAGCACCTTTCCCCATATAAGGTTTACAAAGAAGGCCTCAAAGTACTATCATAAAACACATTGGGTGAACCCACCTTCTCCTGTTAGCAGTACAGAACTTAAGGTGCAACTACAGAAGAAAAATGATATATCTTACCAGCAAGACACTTAAATCAAATAAGATTGACAGTGCCTTATTAGGACTCTGAACATATAGCTTCTCATTCTCCTATATATTAAGCTTCTTCCACATAGATATTTTCTTCTTTCCATGGAACCTTAGCTGCCCAAATAAATCAATAAAAAAATGGACATGGATTTTAGTTATAGACGTCTGTAAGAGAATTACATGAGAAGACCTCCAGGAAATCGGGCAAAGTTTCATCTATCTGAAGACTCGACGAAATGTTCTAAACAATTAACAAAAGATCAACTGCTCAGCACTCCTCAAAAGGGAAGTCAAATATTGTCAAGTGAGATGCTCCTACTTTCCCCAAGATGATGACAGAAATAATTGCATAGTTTAACAAAGCCCGACTAAGACTTTCCAATTTGATCTGGAAACTTGATCACCAGGCGCCACCCACTGACGTTGGACCAATATTAGCCTTATCACAAAAGATATGGTCATCATGCTAATGAAGACAATCAGAGCCTGATTGAGTTTTACGATGATGCAAAAGAAAGCTACACTATCAAGCATTTACCTTCCGGTCTTCCACAGCTCTTCAAGGACAACAACATACTAGAATCCTATTAAATTATAATCCAAAGGTCATCTCACTTAGTGGGAAGTGTAACTTTAAGATATGGTTACATGGGACATTTTCAATCCTATGGCATGATTGAATTACTGGATAGCATTTGGATATCCCCTATTTCTTCTGGTGAATGCTATTCCCAAATATGAGCTCACGCAATAGTTGAGGGGGGCTTAGAGCTTTAGATGGAACTCTATATCCCTTTGACGGCTTGCTTAAGATCAAACATC